>JAXGGA010002454.1:100000-122148 GCA_038373865.1 Uloborus plumipes | reverse complement strand
CGAGACAGCATGGCTCAATATTCCTGCAGAAGACTTCCAACGACTTGTTGAGTCCATGCCACGTCGAGTTGTTGCACTTCGCCGGGCAAAAGGAGGGCCGACACGATATTAAGAGGTATCCCATGACTTTTGTCACTTCAGTGTAATACAAACGCTTAAGAATCGATCAGCATTTGCCAACCGGTAAGCATGAGAAACCTTTTCACGGATTTTAGCGGAAACGAGAGGGAGGACATATACGGATTTTAGGGGAAGACATATCGCACCCTTACTACAAAAGTGCCACAACTCAAAAAACTACGTTTTCCAGGAATTGCAAAAAACTGTTCCGGGCTGACTAGGCACATTTTAGTATTTTTAAATTTGTCAATATAAAGACTGATATATCTCAAACTATGCTCGTTAGTTACGCAAGTTACTCTACGACGGCTGGATGACAACTCAAAATATGGCATTTCAGTGGAAGGGGTCCTATGCATCTTGAAAACAACAAAACGCCATAACTGCCCCTTGGCGGCTGATTTTTCAATGCAACTTCTGCCCCTTTTGAAGATTGGTAGAGACATATAAACTACGTCTAATGACGGTCATAACTCAAAAATTACAATTTTTGAGTTGTGACACTTTTGTAGCAAGGGTGCGATATACATTTGTCACTCTGAATATCACAGGTACCTCTGGTTTGAGTTATTGTTTTCAGTTTTTTTTTTCTTTTAGGGAAACAAATACACCTTAACTTTCTGAAAGTCCGAAGAAAGCAAAAGCTGGCTAAAGTTGTGGTTCAACATTACCAGGGTGCAATTTATAGCTAATTGTGTCGCTACACAAGTAATTAATAAAGATGAATATTTTTTACGAAGCATTTTATTATGATGAAGTTAAGATGAAGATAGATCAATGCAGGATTTTGTTATAAATTAGATATACTAGGCACAATACTTTTTATTTCTTTTGTTAGCTACCATCTCATTTCAACCTAATGTTAAAACTTTCAGTTTATTAATCTCATGCTTTTTTGCAAAAAAAAAAAAAAAAAACTGCTACTCTTTGAGAAATTTTTTTGACACGACTCGTTATTGACACGTGACACGTGCCTTGAAACACAGTGTTCTAGCTTAAGCAAATGAACGTTTGTAAGACATCTGTTTCATTTTTTATTCGTTTTTTGAACTTGAACCATACTTATTTCTAAAAGCATTGTGTATTGTTAACATTTATCAAATTACAAATTGTTAATTGCTTAACATCAAACAAACGCTTAGTGTTTAATGTTCGGCAAAAAACTTGGTAACTCAAGTTAGCATTAAAGAGTATCTTACTTTTTGCAATACATAAATAAAAAAATAAACTAAATGAAATTTAAAAGAAGTTTGCAAATAAGACTAATAATAACTTCATCAAAAGTTTATGATTGTCTAATAAATATGCCCCCCCCCCATTTTAAAATTTTAGATCTCAAAGTGCAAAATACAGATACTTAATTTTGTTTTTAAAGTTGTACGCAGTTTATATCACCATCTTTATTCTTAACTTCAATACTGCAAGAAAAAAAAATCAAATATAGAAATACCGTTTCCCACTTTTGCAGTTATAGTGCAAAGAACGCTTTAAAAGTATGAATTATCAAAAATATTTATGTACATAATTTTCGGGTGCAGTCACATATTTTGAACCTAAAGTAAGCACGGGAGATATTTTTTAAATTTATTTAAAAATTTTTATGCATTTTTCCGTGCCACAACATAACTCTCTTATCATGAAATGATCTGGATCGTAAACTGTTAATTTCGCTACGAACTTTTAAACACATTTTACTAAAACTATAATAATAAATTCGTATGGAAGCCAGTCCTATTTGTATAATAATTTAACGAAACAGAAATCTAGGGGTATAAAATATTCGCCATGATGGGTTGGTTTGTAAATTTGTTCAAAATCGTTCAAATCGTAATAATGTTTCTATGACAAAGTTTTGAGAAAGGCTGTAATAAGAATAATAGTTTTTTTTTTTTAAATTTTATTTCTAGTAATGTCTGATGATAACTAAAAGAAAGTAAGCTGCATTTATTTTGTCCGTTGAATTAAAAAAAAAGAGAAAGAAATATGAGAAAAATTATTTTATTGCATATTTTTTATATATTTACTCTTTGAAGTTCAGTAAATTGAAGTTAAAAAAACATTAACTTCATCACCCATTTTTTTACGTACTGCACATATTTTAACGCAGTGGCGATTAAAATTCTACACCTGACCTAGCAAGTCAGGCTAAAAATTCGAAGAAGTGTCAACTCAATTTAACGAATAAAAAACACTAACGTATCAAATAAACTACACAAATTGAACCATTGCTAAATATTTCACCGAATAAATTTGAAAAGATCGCAACTGTCAAAATGTCACCGATTACTTAAATTGAAACTCCAACACTTCGCAGTTGTCAATTCGTCTATATCATGTCACGCTTAAATGACACACGAAACTTTTGGTTGTCAATGTTAAGTTGGTGAAGTTTCATAATCTTTTCCTGTAACAACCTATTCAAAGCTATTTGCAGTCAATATGCTGCTAACAGGCGACTCGCTGTTCACAGTGACTGCTGTGAAATTGAATTCTATTATTTTTAATGTTTGGCACATTTGCCAATAAATCTTTTTTTTTTTTTTCGCGTTTGTGTAACACTATTGTAAGTAAATCCTAATTAAAAGTTTCAAGAATAGAGTATTTTTTATGCAAACATATTCATTCGTAAGATTGTTTAGAAGCAATTTGAAATTAAAAAAAAAAAGATATTCGAACTTGTATTCGTACGCATGCAAACATTTGTATTGCATCTTATTGATACGATGAAATTTAATTTTACCATAAAAATGTTACTTTAAAAAATAAAATAAAAAGCTCAGTATTTTTTTTTCAAAGCAAAGTTGCCACATTGCAATTAAAAAAGTACAGTAAGCTCCCGGTTTTCCGAGGTCATATTAACCGCGGATCTTTCACATTTTTTTTTACTCAATGCAGAACAATACGAGTACGTTATTGTTAGTTTTTAGCTTTATTATAATAATAATAATTATTTTTTTACATTCAATGCTATCATATTTATCTATTATTTGAATGAATGTGTTGTGTTGGTGACTTTGTTTTTAGTTTTGCATACACTAGTATTGCTTTTTGCCGAATTCTCGGATTATTCGCGGTCCCCACAGCCGCATGAAGATCTCCTCGCGAGTTAGATTTTAGTATTCTTAGACTCCAGTGTACTCTGACGACGTATACCAAAATTCAGTCCCCATTTCATTTCATTTCACTCTCCAGGGTCCCCCGTACCTACCAGCTTAGTGGTTTAACCGAGATAGGGCCCTGAAGAGCGCTCTGTTCTTAATTTTGAACCAGAACCTAGGGTCGAGCAAACCATAGGCCCTAACACCCCCAGAGGTATCGTTTCATTTGGAGGACTTTGTGACCACGACATTTTTTACGCCTCCCAGTCACCATTAATCAAGACGGTGGATCTTTGATCGGCTGGGATCGAACCCGGGTCCTTTCGGACACGAGTCCGATGCCTTACCGATCGGGCCACCACGCCCCCCCCCCCCCAAGAAAAAATCAGTCCCCGGAAATATCAGGAGTATGCGTAATAAAAGTTAGAAAACCGCAGGCCCGTCATTTGGGGGGGGGGGGGGGGCAGGGAGGGGGTCAAATGCCCCCACCCTGAATTTGAGAAATCAATGTATTTGCATATAAGTGGGCGTGGTTTTTTATGTTTTCCGATGAAATTGCATTGTGTTTGGACCCTTTGCCCCCCCCTGGAAAAACTTCAAATGACGTCCCTGGAAAATCGCTATTTATCGCAGTTTTCGTGTTCTCCTTCGTTGGCAGGGCTACAGCTTAGACGAAAAATCGGATCGAGCTAAGATTTTGTTACATTCCTTATGAACCTAGCATGTGAGTTTTGCGCCTTTTTTCCCCAGCCCCTCCCTCTCATTTTTGCCTTCTCACGGGGGTCTGTGGGGTTGATTTTTCGTATAAAGAGTCCCAAAGAGCCATTGAAAACATATGCCAAAATTCACTCTCCAAGATCATCGCGGGCCGAAATAACTACAATTTGGAAATTCACAATTTTTCAGATTTTCCTTTACTCGCTCTGTTGTACGTCTGTTAGGGTGAAATCATGTGATAGATTTCCAACTTCATCTCCCGATGAGGCTGATACTTGACATTTCAAGCATTGATCAGAATAACCATTTATGTAAATAAGTTTCAAAGGTGCCAAAATATTCTAAAATTAATTTTACAACCACAGTTTAATTTTATATAAATGTAAAAAATCAATGTTTATTCGTCTCATGACGTGACAAAGTAGTGGGACTCTCTTGTTAGGCTTGGCATACTGTGGTTCGAGTCCCGCAAAGGAAGTTAGAATTTCATTAAGGTTTGAAAGATTCCGTTGACTCATTTATATATTTCTAGTGTCCTTCTGTCTAGATTTCAACGTTGTGTCGTTCATTGTAACAGTGCTATATGTCCACATTTTCAAATCATGTTCATTTTAGCTAAATGATATCACATTAAGTAATTAAATGTAATGCTTTAAATTTTATATTTACTCTAATTTTACAGAAATTTAGTCCCAAAATGTGCGTCAAAGTTCCTTAGTTTTGTAATTCTAAGTTATATCTCAATTTATAATCTGCGTGCTAATTTCATTTTTACTAATTTGTGTGAACTGTGTAAAGAGAGGGCGTTGCTTGGTTAACAAAAGGCTTCCTGCCAAACAACAATGCTTATTTCAAGGCTCTGTCAAATTTTTGAGGAGTGGGAAGTGGGGAAAGGTTTTAGCAGAAGTAAGAGAACATGGAGGATAGTAGTTTGGCAGATATTTGGAGGGCAAACAAAGTATTATAACTTTATTTTGTGTAATATATGGGATGATATTCGTGTAACGGCGACTTAAGAATGTTATTTAACCCATTAATGCCTAGTGTCCCTTTTTAGGGACCATCCAAAAAAGGGTCTGAATTTCCCCAAAATGAGCATTTCAAATAAATAATAGTGTTCAATTTGTTCCTAGGTATTGTTTCGATTCGTTATTAACAGATTGCAGCACATAACCATTGTAAAATGTGTTCTGTAGCAGTTTTAATATGATCTTTATCAAAAATGACATCGTTCACAATCTCAAGAAAAAAAGCTAAGTTTTCAAGGTTATTCCCAGCTTCCCAGTTTATGTTAATTGCTGATTTTATTTCTTCTTATAAAATGTCTATTTAAATATTATATCGTAGGCAGAAAAAAAATTTAGTAAAAAAAGTATGTACCCTCTGCGGTCTATCGTAACTTTTAAGGGACGACTTTTCTTTCCTTAACAAAAAAAAAAAAAAAATACGTAATATTTCTTGAATTATTTTTCCTGCTCATTAAACACTGTTTGTAACCAGTATACAAAATATCTTTGGAAAAAAAAAATGTTAGGCATTAATGGGTTCATGTCTACAGGGACTAGTTAATTCAAAAAAATGTATTTGAAAGGTCGTATATAAGTGTTCTTCACTCTAACCAAGAAAGCATTTGCTTTATAAAATAAAGAATCCTATTTCGCGGAAATTTATTTTTTGCAGTAGAGTCTGGAACGGATTAACAGCGGTAAACGAAGGTTAACTGCATGATTATACTTTTTAACTTAATTTCCTACCGCATTGATTTCAATTCCAAAGAAATTTCGAAAGTTTTTAATACTAAAACTTTTATTGACTGTCAATTGCCTAAACATGCTTTTGAGGAATTACAAAAAAGATAATTTTATCCGCTTAACTCAATATTACACTTTGGGAACACGCACACACTAGTTCTACAAAAAGAATAATCTAACGAGTTTAATTTGAAATAGCACCAAAATGATATCCGTTCAGGAAAATAATAAGAAAAACCGAAATCAATCAATTGCTACCTGACTTTTTACTCACATTAAAATGCGAAGTTAAAAGACTAAAATAGTATTATGCTTTTATTCTTTCAGGGTGGAAATATAAATTTATTGTAAAATCTAATAATATATTTTATTCGAACACGTATATTGAGTTTAAAAATAAATAAATAAAGTAAATTAAGGAAAAAAAGCAATCCACTGATTGTAATTGGAACAAGAGAAGATGCAGTATTATGTAATTTTGTTTCTTCTTTTCTTTTATTTTAAACTTGAACTAGTTCTAATTTTTATTTCTTTGCAATAATTTGTTCGGAAATGAGAAAATTCAAAATGTGCAGTTTCTTGTGAAATTAGAAGGAAATAAATGGTGATATTTGAAACGGTAAAAGCAAACATTACATTAATTTCTTTTTTTTATAAATTCAGCAAGATTCTTGAAAATTAAAAATAAAATTAAAAAAAAAAAAAAAGTAAAAACCCTCCCCTTTTGTTCACAGCTTGACTTAAGAAGCTTTCTTTGTTGCGTAGCAGATTCCTGTGAATTATGCAAAACAGGGGGCTGCCGTTCCATCGAAGCAAACCGAAGAGCTGCCGGAACAGTCTTGTTCTAGTACGCGCTAGATGGCGCTGACATCGCGCAACGATCGTTGAAGACGGAAAGCCTGGCAAATATGCTGCAGGAGAAGACTAGAACCTAGCTGCTTTAAAGAAGCGTATCGGGACTATGGAGCTAGAAGCGAAAGGGGCCGTGGAGAAACCGCTGCGAAAACAAAGCTAGTTTTTTTTGTTTTGTTTTTTGTTTTTTTTTCCTGCATTGCAAGCGGTGGTTTGAAGAATTCAGTCTATAGCGTTGGTGTGCACGGGATTTATTCCGCGTGCAATCGCATGCACGCAAACGAAGTTAAAACGTTTAATTACCGACATGCAATTACCTTATCTTTTTAAATGATAAGAAAAAAACATGTTGGTGATGATGATGCACCTTGTTGGATTTATTCCGCAAAAAAGTGGTGTTGTAGAAACTGTTAAATATAATTAATCAGAGCTTTCAAATGTGTTTTTCGCTCACGTTCAGCCGTGGCAACGAAATATTTATTCAAACTCTATACCAGGTAAGTTGCTAATTTTTATTGTCTTCTTTTTTCTCTCCAAGTAGTTAGTATTCAAGCGCGCGCTTTAGTATTTTGTTTAAATCATGTTTTGCAGCCTCTAAACATGGCCAGCTAAATAGGATGTTTTAAATGCAATTTTTTGCGTGAGTTTTTCTTTTTTCTTTTATCTCATGAAAAAGCGTCTTGAGTTAAATATGACATAAAGTTTATTTTATGTGTAGTTATCAGAATAATATTTGAAACTCGCATTATATATTATTCCTCCTATGAAATAAAATTACATAAATATTCATAAATTACTTCATCTTAATTTAGACATTATTGTAAAACATTCCAGTCTTTAATTGAAGTTCCACCACTTCTGATTCGTTCACATTATTGCTTCATTTTTTAAAAAGGCAGAAAAAAAATGCGTTTCTTTCTGAAGCAAATTAGGAGTGACGTTCAAACTTAAAAAATCTTTAAAAATAATATGTAACTTTAGTACCGTGCTTAAGGCGATTTTATGATAGTATTAAAAAATGTTAACATTTATTTTAGAGTGCAGTTTCTGAAAAGATTTTTCATACGAAAATTGTGTTGCAATTATATAGTGTAGAGAATTAGAGTAATAAAATATATGTATATAACTTTAAGTCTCCTTGAAGTTATTTACATATATTTTATTAAGAAACAATTTTACGTTAGTTTTATGTAATCTAAATTAATAATACGTTAAGGTCAATTTTAAATATGCTCTACAAATTTTTAACGTAATATTACTTGCTACCAGTGCATTCCGAAGCATTCTCAAAACTTAACTCATACACTTTTCCAAAACTTTGTAAGTAGTTCATTTTATTGAAATGGGGGGGGGGGGGGAGTGTAGTAAATTTGTAAATTCATATGAATGCTCATTTTTTGGAGGACAATTAGTTCAAAGACATTTAATTCACGGATTTAAATACGCTATACGATTCGTGATCTTACTGTCTACAGAAGTAAGGGGAAAATAGTTTTATCAAGTGCACAAAACCTTTCACTATCTGAACTCAATGCCCCGCACTTGATTTATACCATTCATAGCTAAATACATAGCCAATGCATTAGAAAAACGAAATGATTCGTTGCTTTGCTCCGGCATTCCATTTCCTCCATACTAATCAAAAACGTACTTGTGAAATATCATTATATGCATTCGTATACGACTTTTTTTTCTTTTTGTCTGTGTTTGATAAATATTGGCCAACAATCCATTTTTGGTTAATTCAGTGTAATATATTGCAGGTGCAACTAATTTTCTAACGTCTGCAATATAAGATTTCAAAGATTTTCATTTTGAATTGAAGAAATAAAAATAAAATGCCCTCCGTAATTTATACGTTTAAGCAAATATTTTGAAATGATAAGAATGACAGGAACATACTCTCTTCTATATTCTGTACCTCCAGCTATTTATTCATTAAACATTCTTCTATGTTACACTTAACATCGCACTTGCTGTATTATGTAGCTTAAATGCTATTATTTATTTCTCTGAATGGCAAAAATATTCCGTTAGTTGCCTTGAAACTGAATTTATAGTGTAATACACACATTTTTAAATTTGAAATACAAAGTATTTTTAGTATTATAAGTTGCATTCTAATAGGAATCTTTTTCCCAATCCGATATTGCAATTATACTAATTCGCACAGTAATGAGTTTCAGTCACTGTTCACTTTTACTTGTAAATTGGTTTATAACAAAAAGAACGTTTTTACTTTCTAGTGGAATTGCATTACTATGCATAATTCTCATTTAACTATCCTATACAAGTTTTGAAAAAAAAAAAAAAACATTGCACGAGGTTATGTGCTGCTACTGAGTGTTTTAAAGACGAAACATGGTTCGTTATACACTAGTTATTATTTTTTAAACATGTTTTGACCAAATAATTTATTAAGATTAGGACATGAATGTAAACAGCTGAATAAGATTTTCCGTTTATGAGCTTTTGTTAAAACGGAAAAAGAAATGTTTTACAGCGTAACAAAGTTGTTATTGTAAAAACTTGAGCTTTTCCATATTCTTCACATAAGACTGGTAATGAATGGAACATGAGGTTGCATGGACCATGACTAGTTAAAATGCATTGCGAAGAAAAAAAAAAACATTGATAGCAGTAGTTTTTCAAGTAAACCGGCAAAATGATTGTTCGTCTGTGTTAAGACATTTTCTTTTATGAGAACAATTAGCGAAAATGTGCTTGAAAAGTAAATTTTCAATTTCTTTCTAAGCCAGTTATAGATTTAAAACTTGATCAGTTTTTATGCGTGTTAGAGGAATACGGACAATATGACTATCATAACAGGTGTTTTCCCCGAAGCGTAAAAAATGACAAATTACACCTGATTCTTTCCAAGTAGTTGAATTTTTTCATATTTCTGAAAATGTATAAAAGCTCTCCTGAGCTTTTCAAAGAATCTGATGAACCCTAAAAAATAAAAATAAATACAAGTTTAAAAATGTGCCAGTCCTCCCTGCCTCTAATGCCTGAGAAGAAATAATATTTGCTCCTTATGAACTGGGTAACAATTTTATATATTTTTTAACGATTTGGATATTGATGGAATAAGACTGACTAAAATCATAACTATTAGAGATGCATACTTTTCAAACTCACGCATTTTTTATATAGCAATGACATACTTTTCTCTTATAGCAACGAAGTTGTTATTTATGAACATCAGTTACAGACAAAATATCCTTTTGAACTTGTTGAAGAACATTACTTGCACTCCAGAGCTGTTGATTTACCATAAAAAAATCAAAAAAGACCATTTTTTATTCTATTGGAAACCATGTACTAAACTTAATATTTTACTTAATTATTCTCTCATTAGGAGTATTTGAGGCCAATAAATGTAAAGTTTTCTTTTAGTTAAATTGATATATTTATAATAAACACAGATGTTTGGGTTTTCGAGACGTCAGACAAATTGAAAATCAGCCGAATGAGGAATTGTTAGCCATACATTCATAAATCCTTCCCTCATTAGCGAGGACGTTAAAGGGAGGGAAATCTGTAAGAATTTATCAAGCTAATTTTCTCACTGTTATGGTAAATATGCGGGTTCTTGGAGAAATTTAATATACGTTGCTTTGGTTTTGGAACAAAATACAGCAAGTAAAATACACTTCGGGATCAAATAGTCATGCAGGTTTGGTACATAAGGGACTAGGCTGTCCATATATTATTATTAACCCGACTTTCCATAATTTTAATAGATTTTTTTTCTTCTGGTGGATTTCAGTAGCATTGTGACAAGTTTAACTTCCGTGGAGCTTCTTTGCTATTTTTTTAGCTTTGTAAAACTTTCCACGTTACAGCTGTATGTTATATTCTGAAGAAATACCAATAAGGTAATTTTAGTTACAGAGCTTAACCCATTCATGCCCAAGGTTTTTTTTAACAATTTTTTTCAATTTTATCTGCTTAAAACTCTTACTTGGAATGGTTTACACACATGTTAGGCGTAAAATAGATCGCCGTTGCCATATTTATTAAGTTATTTAACGTCCTATTAATGAGACACTAGGCAGATATGTGTGCAAAATACGATCTTAATTGACTTTACTTTTGCAAACTAACATTATAGAAGGTATCTGTGATCAATTTTAAGCAAATCATTTTGAAATAGTTTTGTTTTATGAAAAATAAGTTCGAAAAAAACACTTTCTGTGGCTACCCCTACTGGATCGTTGCTTGACTGATTTGTCTGAAAATAGCTGTCAATAAATAAACTCTGATGTCCAACTAGTGGTTCTATCTGGTTTTCTCAAAAAGAAAGACTATTTAACTTGTGAAAAACAGCTTTAGTAAAATGATGTACTCATTACAGGTTTTTGCATGCAGTAACTAATAAACGTACCGTTTTTAGGCTACTTCGCATAAATGGGTTAAAGGGGAACTTGAAATAGGCTTTTTCTTCTGAAAAAAAGTGCATCCAAATTCCCTTATTTAAACAGAAGCGACATTTGTTAATGTTTTGAAAATAATTAGACACCTAGCACTTGTTTTTGTTTTTGGGATAAAAATCATACAACGAAAACAAGTCCTTTTTCTCTTCGAATTTCTCTACGTACACGTTATCTGAAACACTTTTAGGATTCAAAATAGACGAAAAAAAGCTCCAAGAAAGAGAAAACAATCGAAAAAAAAAAACCCCATGAACATTATTCTCAACAGGTTTGTTTTCGAACAATTAATTCATTTTTTCGTCATGCTGGATGCAATGGTCAAGCTACTAAGAAAATTCGAAAGGACAATACGCTATTTCAATCCTTAATCAAACTGATTTGTATTCTCTTACGTTGCACGAATTCAAATAAAAAAAAAAGTTTAATTTTTTTTCTGAAAGATGAGCAAAACAACGTGCAACAATTCCAAATTAGCAGACTTGAGAGTTGAGGAAGGTAAGATATAGACATCACTAGCTCAGACCGAATTTTCTCCCTGGAAGAGGGGGGGGGGGAGGATAAGAATCTGTGTATCTCTATTTATGAATGTATAACTTTAAACCTAAATTAGGAGGTATATTTTTTTTCAAAAGACCTTTCTGTGCCTGTAGATAGAATGCAACATGACTCAGAATTGCAAAACAACCTATAATCTGTGCATTTTTGTTACTGATCCTTTTTTAAGGCTACAGTAAACACAATTTTTTTTTTCAATTATTAATCTATATGTCCAAAACGTTGTGTGCTTGTATATGTACTGCATCTAAAAGCATTAAAAAAACTTGGTGCAAAAACAATGAAATTTTTTTTGAAATTTAAAATTTAAATTTTTTTAATAAAATTTCAAAATGCTCCATTCGTGACAATTTTTTTTTATACTTTGAATTTCCAATCATTAGGCATGATTGTATAAATTTATGCATTACATGTAATGTTTTATGAGCTATTTTATAAAGGATGGCTGAAAATGAAAATTTATATGCCTTTTTCAATTAAAAAATTTGAAATTTTGCATTTTGAAATGTTGTTAATTTATTTTTTTAATTTAAATTAAAAAAAAGTATTCATTATTTCTGCACCAATTTTTTTAATGCTTTTAGATACTGTAAATATACAAGCACACACAGTTTTAGACATATATATAAATAATTGGTATATAGTTTATATAATAATCTATCTAGTCGTAACAATAATATTTTTATGCGTATAAGTTGGTAAAAAAAAGTCGTTTTGAAGATACTTAATTTATATCAACACTAATAAAAATTTATCAGATAGTATATTTTGCATATGAGTTCTGGGCAGTTTTATTTCATAAGCAGCTATGTTTTAAAAACTCTCACTACTATGTTTTTTTTTTTTTTCTTTTTACAAATTGGATCATAACCTTAAAATAACATCAGCTATATCTAGATCGGATTCTTTATAGTCCTTCATGCCGTATTCTTGAAATATTTTCAACACAAACGTATTATGAAAATTTGAATACCTCTTTTAAACACTTAACGTGTCATTATGAAAACATTAAGTATCAAGTTAAAATAAAAACCGCTTTTTTATGTGTTATTCTCTAGTTAAACATTTTTGTAAATGAATGTGTTTGGGCACTAAACCCCTTTGCTCTGAAAGTCCGATATAACTGATATTCATTTTTTTGTGATAACAAGAAAAAAAAAGCTAAATAAATACATAAATGAAAAATAAACACGCGTGTTTCCGAAATTTTGAATTTTCATTATTGAAGGCTTTTTTTCAGGAAGCATGAAGATGATATAAAAAAACACTAATTTCGAATTCGAGTAAGAAAAAAAAATAATGTTACACAGCGAAATTGAGACACTCACCATTTAAAACTTCTTCAAGATAATATACAAAACATGCAGGCAGAAACACGTTTTACGATGTTTAAAGCTGTCGTATATACTGATATCCATTGAATTTGTGACAGAAATACCCATTTTGGTGTTTTCTTTAGTACCAGTTCGTTAATTTAGAGTGTGGACACCACGTACTAGAGTGAGTGATAATTTATATAACAAGGTGAATGAACTTGGCGTGCTATCGAACGGTCTGTGGCCTGAAGTCTGTGCCATAAAATATATTTAGGTGGAATAACATATAATGTTAAACAGACAGTCGTCATGTTCATGAAAATCCTAACATGTATGTTTAAACTATTATATGAGCACATCCAATTCAATACGATTATAAGTGAAAATCTTTAACATTTGATTTTATGACAGTTTTGAAGTGATAAACTATTGATTTTTGGAATGAATCCCAATTAAATTAAATAATTATAAAAATATATTGAGCTCAAATACATTCCGGAGTCCAACATGTCAGCACTGCTTTCCCGCATAAAATCAAAAAATTAAAAGTTTACACTTATAACGGTATTGAACTGAATGCACGATTATAGGATGCTTGTTCAAATGAAGAGTTCTGGGAGTTGAACCCCGACTCTATCACTGCGTTCCCGTAGGAGTCTTTACAATCGTAAATCAAGCGGTCTTAGCAAATAGGATAGTGTGAAAACTTATTTATTATATTCGTGGATAATTGAAAATTTTTAGAGTCTATTTTTAAATCACAAAATAAATAAATGAATGAATTTTTAAAGTAAAATTTTGTTATTTATTTGTTAATAACTTCCTTGTACACTTTTCTAGAAACGTATGAATATCTATATGATGAATGGGCCTGACAGCAGGCATTCTGTACTGATTACTGCCTAAAATAATGGAGTTTCATGAATCGTTGGTATCCTCTTTATTCATGCGTTTTTGTTTACTTTTTATTTTAAAACACATGTTTGTTAAAATACAAAGAGTAAAGTTAGATTTTTTTTCTTGCAATTAAAAAAAAATGTTTGTTTAAACATGATTTCAAATAAATTATTCATTATGATCCCAAATAAAATAATTTTGGAAAAAATAGAACCGACTTCAGTTGGAAATTGCTCAAAAAAGTAAAAAATAATTTTTTTCTTTGAACACCATCGAAACTACTTTTAAACATAAGTTTTGAAGTCGGCGCAAAAACAATGTATAGAATCATACGCAACTATAATTCAACTATATACATTTTAATGGATCCAGGTTCTTTAAAAGCATTCGCATACATTTCATTCATTACCACACATTCGTGTAATGGTACAAATATTCTGCTTTTAATTTTCAATGGTTTCTCTGAAAATTGTTGGCAAAATATGATTAAATATCGTTTGACCTATCGTTTTTGCGCCGACTTCAAAACTTATGTTTAAAAGTAGTTTCGATGGTGTTCAAAGAAAAAAATTATTTTTTACTTTTTTGAGCAATTTCCAACTGAAGTCGGTTCTATTTTTTTCCAAAATTATTTTATTTTATTCTTTTTAGTGTAAGTGTACTTATGAAATAAGGTAATGTTTCCATTACGGAACTTCACCTAATTTTCTTTAGTAAATGCTCCATAAAATAAACTGAAAAAAAAGGAAGAAACTATCAACGCGTCTAAAATTATAAACGATTGACACTAAAAAATAATCTTTGTTATTCTCTGGTATTTATTTGTGTACTAGCTTAATCAAAGCCATTTAAATATCAACGGTTTGTCAACTAATTTACATTTCAAAGCAATTCTAGTTTCTCGTTGTTCATAAAATTTTAACACATACTACGTACGTTACCGCTAATGAGTTTTATGTTAGATTTAGTTTAGCCTTGGTTCAAATTTTTCATCATGATTACTATTAGTATTGCTGTTGCAAGGCAAAAAATTTTTGCAACAACGGATTGAAAATTTAATCATCTAATGGGGAAATGACATGAAATATACTGTTTTTCATAATAACATTTTTTCTAGTGAACAAATATCGTCATATGAGTACATGGTACCTAAGTTACACCATCTCCTATCGATTAAAAAAAATCGTCCAAATCGGTTCAGTAGATCATAAGTTATGTGCGAACAAACAAAAAAAAAACATACGCTTTGAATTGAGAACCTCCTCCTTTGTTGAAGTCGGTTAAAAAACAAAACTATGACATCAAAGAAAAGATTCTTTGTCAGAAAAATTAAGAATATAGCTTAATTTATTGAATAAATGAAGCATATGTTACCTAATGCACTAATTTATAATATACTCGATATTATACGGAAAGCCTTAAACGTAGGAAATTTAAACATAAAACCCAAATTTCAAGTAACATTTAAAAGGCAGTACTTGCTTTAAATATTTAATTGCATTTAATAAATTCCGTAAAGTTAATGTGTTTTTGCCGAAGTTAATAAATTGGGGAAAAGAATTAAACAGAAATTAAATTTTATTTTAAACTAAGATGTTGAATAAGCTACTTCCGCAGTCACTAATCTAATTTTGAATGCACAAAAAGAAGATATAACTGTCGCAAATAGTGAAAAGGTTCGTGACAAAACTTTCAGCACAAAAATACTCACAAAGTGAAATACGAATTGCTAGTTTATATTCCTTTTTTCAGAATAATGGACGAGAGCTTGGTACAAAGTAAAGTAGTAAGAAAAATAACAATTTTACTCCAAAAGCTATTTCGCGGGTTTAGAATACTGACATGCTGTCTGTTACGGAGAAATAAGTAAATTTCTATTATACCTTGTGTGCAAGACTTTTTCTCCTTTCGACTTAATGCATACCCACTTTTATTGCAGTTTCCCTCGCAAAATTCCTAAAAAAAAGGAAATTAACTTGAAAAAATTATGAGCCTAATTCTACCTCCGTTTTTGTGCAAAATCTTCCTAATAGTTTCCTTTGACCAAATGACGATATTCCGTGAGGTATGCTAATTAAATGGACCTAAGGGAAAAAATAAAATCAATACGCAATCTGCGTGCTTGTTCCCGGAAGTGTTATATCAAGATATTTGCATTAATTATGTGCTGATGTCTCAAATAAATAAATGCGCTGGCTTTGATTTTGTCAGAATTATGCCTGTTTCCAAACGTTTTGTTAAAACTTAACTTACGCAATAATTCTGACCAGAAACCGACACCCTCTTTTTGTTGTAAAACGCGATTGCGATCGAACGGCAGCCTTTTCTGCTGATGTAACAATTTCTCTTTGTTTTATTTTTATATTATCTCCTTTCGTTTAAGGGTTTTTAAAGTATAAAATAGTGAATCACATGCATCACCGTTTTTTCAAGTTATATCAAGATATTTGCATTAATTATGTGCTAATGTCTCAAATAAATAACTGTGCTAACTTTGATTTTATATTGTCTCCTTTTGTTTAAGGTTTTTTGATGTTGCAAGTTACGTCTGTTGTCATATTTAAAGAGATTGTATTTTTAAATGATTCATTGCCTTTGTTCCATGCCATTGACTATCTGTATGAATTTATCGCATTTTTCTAAAGTGCAATGCTTCTAAGCCATTAGTGCAACTGTAGTTTAATATCACAGTTAAAGCCCTTTTTAACGTGTTGCCCTTTTAAATAATATTATAATTTTTCTTAGTATATCCTTGAATTGATAGTTTTATTGCCGAGTCTATTATCTATACGTAATCAAGTAAGCTGTAGTACGTATATTTAGCAATTTTTGGGGTAGTTCATGTTTTTTTTTGTGTAAAAGTTTTAAATCAATGGGCTGCGATACTTTATTATGTATAACCATAAGACAAAAAAAATTAAACGTATGTTCTGAAAGTTAGCCAAGTCAATTTGTTTTAATTGCAAGGTATTTAAAAATTTGCATATCAATAAGTGGGAAAATACTGCTTGGATCTAAAACCTCTGTCTCCCAAATGTTGGATACTGATTTGTTTCGAGTCTAAATTGCGTACAGATAAAAAGATCGTTATAAGTTTTATCTATAATTACCGTTATCTTATTTTTTCACAAAAATTGACTTGTCCCATTTTCAAAATAAAGAGCAGAAATTAGTTGAAATGTTCTACGAAAAAGACATGCGTAATTTGACAGTTCAATTAGTAAATAAAGGAAATATGACATCTGTTTACGTTGATATTTTTCTGTTGGAGAATGTCGAATCAATTAGTATGCATCACATGCAAGAAATATGCAATCGAATACCAGAGTGATTTTATCTTTACGTAATTTGGGAACTGCAGTAATTAATTTTGTGACATGATAATGAGAAAGAAAACAAGTTCGAATAGTGGACATTTTTATGAAGTAATATTAAATTGGGAACGCAGAAAGCAATACATAACAAATGTGTAATAACTTTTGTTTCGTAAGAGCTTTGCACTTGGAATGCTTTTCAGTTATTGTACGAGCAAATATTTATGTCAGCCAATTTTTCTGTGAAAAATTATTTTAACTAATGTTCAAACAGTAAATTTCTTATAAAACTTTTGATGTATGTAAATAAGTCGGTCGATTCATCAGACTTTCTGTTCTCTTTAATAAATGGAAGTAAAAGGCTCGACTTGTAAATAACTTTTATTCGAAATGTTTTAAAAATACATTTTTGGTCTCATACTTTACATCTTAATATGAAACCTTTGTAAGTTGTGAGCTAAATTACAGAGTTACTTTGACAGAATATGCTTTTGATTATGTAAATTTGTTGATTTAGTTTCAAGATATTTTGAGAACTTAAATGCCATCAGTATCCTTCGGTAAAACTTATCTAATACCCTAATAACGCTAGTGAACATAAATAAATACATAAAATAAGAATAATTTTTTTTAAAAACCCCACTAAATATTTGTTTAATATCAAACAATCTGAATGTGGACTGTTTATTTTTTCGTAACATCCAATAGAAACTAGCTGAAAAACCCTCTGTACACTTCACACAGAATTTTTATTTTACCTGGTTAAAATGAGATATATATTCTGCAAAAGAAAATGACCCTAAAATTACGTTCTAATGCGAATAATAATTGAGATGCGAGTTTTTAAAATTAAACAATTGTAATGCTTTTTGCTACGTTTAGTGACAGGGAAAACTTAAAAAAAATATTGGTTTCGTATGGAATAAATATTTTAATTTAACCCATTAATGCCTGAGATTTTTTTTTTCAACGATACTTTGTATACTGGTTACAAATAGTGTTTAATGGACAGAAAAAATAGTTAAAAAATTATCATGTAAAAAATATTTTTTTTTATTTAAGAAAGAAAAATCGTCCCTAAAAAGGGACGCTAGGCACCAGAGGGTACATACTTTTTTACCAAATTTTTTTTTCTGCCTACGATGTAATATTGAAAATGACAATTTATAAGAAGAAATAAAAGCAGCAATTAACATAAACTGGGAAGTAGATTCAGAGTACAAGGAAATATTGGTGTTGTTGAGTATGAAAGTCATCAAAACATTTGTTCTGCAAACCTACGTATTGCATTTGCTGCATTCCGATAAGCTCTTTTACTTCAATGGGCACATCTTACCTGAGTCTTATTTAAAGAAATATAACAACTAGCCCCATAATACCTAACTCAACTCTCTTGAGCTCAATGCATGTTGTACAGCAGCTTCTAAAATAAAAATGAAGAGCGGCTACCACCATTTTTTAGAGTGGATCAAAAACCGGTAGTTCCCGATATTTGATACATGGGATCTTTTTCCCTACGCAACGATTGTATTGAGCAAACATATATATTTGGTTCATCAATTTCAATTACTTTCTTTTCACTATTGGACAATCGCTTAGCCTTTACAATAGGATAAATTCCATGAAGATTCAATGCAGTAGTTATGACATTGCTATTATTCCACCGAACCAACGTAATATTATTTTATCTGTCATCGACATTGATTCAAAACTTCCTCTCTTTTCTTTTTTGAACAACGTAACTTTAGTTCATGAGCATTTTTTAATCCGATTCTTGCACAAAACCTTGCTGAGACAAATAATCACGAAGGAGCTCAAGAGAAGTAAATAAATTGTCACAGTAGAGATCAAAATTGGCATGCTCAGAGAATTCTGAAATTAAATCTGCAACCCCCCCCCTTTCTCAAACAACAGACACACATGCAATCCTTGAATTCTTCATCAAGGTGAAATGCTAAGCTTCTGAAACGGCTTAGGGCTTCTTCCCAACAGTCAGACTAAACAATAATAAACACCTAAATGCATAATGGAAAAGTAATTAAATACAACGAATAATTAGTGTTTTAAAGAATTACCTTTTTGAAATAGCTTTCTTTCAAAATTTACCTTGAGTATTTTTGTAATTAAAAAAAAAGAAGAGAAAATATTTAAGAACATTGCATAATTAAGTTTATATATATTAATTCATTTAATTTAATTAGATTTTGAAAATAAAATAAGTTTTAAAAATGACAATTATTATCTGTTTTTCAGTCTAGAAACATTTACTAACTTCTTTTGATATAAATTATAGATTCTAAGCAAGAAATCAGCAACGATTAAACAATGCAGCCTTTGGTGCCTAGCGTCCCTTTTTAGGGACATTCTTAAATTGCTATAAAATCCTAAAAAAATTTAAAATTTACAAAATTGCAAAAAAAGGTAAACTAAAACATCGATCAAAGTAACACATATATCAAACACAGACAAATTTACTTGTTAATAACTTTAAAAACTTAGCCTTTTGTTCTTGAGATTGTAAACGATGTAATTTTTGATAGAAATCATAATCAAATGGCTACAAATCACACTTTACAGCGGTTATGTGCTGCAATCTGTTAATACAGAATTGAAGCAATACCAAAGTAATAATTGAACACAATTATTTTGTTGAAATGTTCATTTTTGGAAAATTCAGACACACTTTTTGGACCGTCCCTAAAAAGGGACGCTAGGCATTAATGGGTTAAGTATTTAGTCCTTTTGATGCACACGCTTGTGTAAAATATTGCAAAAATGTTTTTTTTTCCTTGATACGTATTTTTTAAACCTTATAGCAGAACATTTTTGCTTTAACCCATTCACTGACCCAAGCGAAAAATGTTTTCCGCCGCAAAGCGACCGCACCGTGCATCACTCACCGGTTCCATTTCGTCACAGTATGATAACACTTTTCTCCCCATTTTGCTACGGGGTTTAAAATGTTGTTTTCGCAGTCGAACTTGAACTTGAAAGGAAAACTCGCAATTCAGTACCTGTAATTTATTTTATATTTTACATTATTTATTTTATCAATCATTTTACAATTATTTTATTTTTGTTCATTTTTATTTATTTACTTATTTTTTTATTTACCAGTCCACTAATTTATTTATTATTCTAACATAACTGTGTTAGTACTCATCGCTTTCACAAAATAAGTGAAACATATTCCCTTTTAATATCCCTATAAGCAATTACATGGAACAACTAGCAGAAAGGGAATCCTAACAAACGAAAGAACTTTCATTTGTTGTTTAATTTTATCTAAAATGTAGTTATTTCTTCCAGGGAAAGGAACAAAATTCCGTTCCTTGAGCATGAGATTTTTCTTTTATAACTAGGTGTATCACAAAGGACAAAAACTGAACTCTATTTTGACACTTACAGAAAGCACTGTCAATGAAGCCCTGCTAAACTGCTCATAACAAAGGTGCATCCTAAAGAAAAGGAGAGAGGAAAGGGATGTCGCCCTATTCCCACGAGAGCACTTCTCACTGCTGCTTGCTGTCCGAACCAAATCGGACCGTGGCCATTTGAACAAAAGTGCCGCTCCAATCCCTTCCATGTGGTTATTTTACAATGAGACAATTCAAAGTAACTCGGGTACTTAAAAGGAGGTTTACTAATGCAATTTTACAGAGCATTTGACGTGCAAGTACAAGATCATAAAAAAAAAGCTTAGCTGTGTAAATGACTTCCCAAAAGGGTAGAAGGAATCGGCGACTTTTGATGCATTGTAAACATAGCGACCAATAACACAAAGAGATATCCTTGAGTGTTGGTCCATTTATCTTAATTTCTATAGGAGTCTATATCGCACTTTGAGTGCACGGATTTTAGTAGCTCAATCGTGTGAGCTATTTTAAAGATAAGCAGTTACAAAAGATCAAAACTTGCGACAAATCCCTCGTTTCCCTAAAGACTATTTACTTGAATACAACCCCCCCCCCCAAAGGCCGTGTCCACTTAATCTCAGTCGTATAGCTTGAAGATACCCAAAAGAAACACTATGAGAGGTCTCCCAAGAAAGCTTTTTACCAACCATCTGAACAGGTTTCTATTCAAGCAACAGCCAGAAAGTCATTTGCCATGCGCTATCCCTTCCACATGATTTTCTTATAACAAAATATAGTTAAAATCAGAAATTAATTTCAAAACAAGCATTACTACTGTTACATTTTGGAACATTCAATGTTCCAAAATTAAAATACAATAGTTACAAAATTAAAATATAATACAAAAAATATTGTGAAAAAATACTTTATAAATTTGGAGAATTATGACAAATTTGGCAAAAGATGCTTTTAAATGAAGGTGAGGGTTAGTCAAAAAAGTAGGGGGGGGGGACACTGATTTAGTTTCTTTATTTTTTAATCAAGCTTGTAATACTGGCCCCTCAAAGAGAATATTTTTTCACTTGTTCATCAAGAGTTTAAATAGCAGAAAGCAGAGGAAGCAAAGCTTCCATAAAAAAACTTTCTTCTGATTATTTAAAGCATTATACTCCATACATGACCATACGACATTATACTCTAGTATATCTAAGAGTACGTGAAAGGATGATATATCTCGATAAAATAAATTATATAACTATCACAGGTTCTTAATATCTTATAAGTTACATCCATTTGACCCAAAGAAAATACCTTTGGTACCGCTCCCCTCAAAGCACCAAAACCCAGCAGAGAAGCGAGATAACAGGGTTTGCGCCTGGAAAAACGGCCGACACAGGATCGTCAAGAGCGAAAACTGCTAGGTTCGCTGTGACGATACAGGATCGTCGCGGCCAGTTAGGAACCAAATTCTGTGGACGAGCCTACGTCGGCCGGAGCGGTTTTTACACAAAGCGGCGGCCGATCGTGTGTCGGCCGGGGCAGGGAATGGGTTAATTGAGTTTCATAAATTTTACTTGCCCGTGCTTAAAACTGCAGAATGAATACTTATGTTCAAAAAGAAAAAAATAGACATTTGCTAAATCATTACTTTTAACAATATGAGTACGTATTTTTATTTAAATTTTAAAATTAATTTTTGCTTTCCGTCATTTATGCAATAGGGGGGCAATAGG
>JAXGGA010002454.1:0-82500 GCA_038373865.1 Uloborus plumipes | reverse complement strand
TACAGTGTTTTTAACCAAGTTTGGTTTGTTAGAATTCAAGTGGACTATCAATTTTTACATAATTAAGTTAACACCATAAATACTTCAGTATGATTCAAGTTGATTACAATATAAAATACAATCAACCTAAAAGATGCGTAAGATCAAAAATCAAGATTAAGTATTTGTTTAAAAGAAAAACTTTTGATTTAAAATTTGTTTCCGTAAATGAAGATTAAAAATCACTTAAATAAGGATGTCAACAATTTTGAAAAATTTATCCTCTCATCATTTAAATTCAAGCATATGTTAAATTTACAGTTCTAAATTCCTGCCACAAAAGATAACTCGACAGTAGATCTAACTTCCCTTTCTACACAATTAAAATACATGGCTGAGACTTTGCAATGAGTTTATACGAAGTTACAATGTGAAATATTTCATGTTCATGTTTTTGCTTGAGTGTTATGGACTTCCAGTAGCCTTGCCCTTGCTTGTGAGATGTCGGGGGCTAAATGTTGCATCTTTTTAGACTTTTCGTCTGCAACTGTCTAGAAACATCTTACTTCACTTTTCTCTTCCTGAGGGGAGTCCTCCTGGCGAAGGCCCCTCTTTGGAAATATTTCTTTTTACTCCAGTTTATTCAACAAGTTTTCGTGAAGTTTTATACTTCAAATAAAAAATTTTTGCTACCAGTTTCAAAGAGCTGCGACAGGCGCCTTATGACCTGTGTGGTGATGTTGTGGTTCTTTTTCTATCTTAGTTTTCAACTTTTCTGTTAATCTTAATGTACACCCTTGTGCAAATTATAATGAAACAAACTCGAAAAATTGAGAAAATTAATAAGACATATGATTTTATTTGAATTTATGTAAAGACAAGAGATTTTATACCATAATAGGATCTCAACAACTCTTTATTAACATTTAGACACGATTTGGCATGGAATCCACCAAATTTTTAGACTCATTTATAATATTTGTGTCCTTGTACCAGACATGAATTAAAAAGTGTGCAGTGATTAGCTTCTCCATAGTTGAACAGCCTTGATGCCAATAGGCAATTTTTGCATATAACCCAAAGGTTCTCGACTGGATTGATACCAGGAGAGTTCCCAAGTCCTCCATTGTCTCTATTTGGTTCTCAGACATGAATTTCCTGGTAATTTTGGGCGCATAGCAAAGGGCTAAAGCCGGCTGGAAAATCTCGTTTTTTCAATACTGGTAACGCATTTTTTTTTCCAAAATTGTAATAGGTTGCTCAGAACCCATCATACCCTCAGCAGGCTGCAAAGAACCAACCCTATTTAACCGAAACTACCCCCAAACATCTTCTTTTGAGGGTGTAAACAAATTGCTTCATGATGCAGTCCCGAATTCTTTTACCTGGACGTTTTCGTTTGTTGGCCTTTTACCATGAAATGAATTATGTCACAAAATAGTTCTTTCCTCTCATTTTAACTGTTCAATTCTTACATTTTAATACCTACAAGTAGCGCGTTTTCTTCAATGGTTTGGTGAGATGCTGTTTCTTCATAAGCCTAATGGGCTAGCGACCGGCTGCAATAAGGTGCTTTGAAACAGTAAATGAGCTCATATTTATTCCATATCTTTTTTAATCTTTATTAAATGCTGCACAAGTCTTTTTTGCATAAGTAGAAAAGAGTAATCCCTTGGTGTTGTTTACGATTTTCGGGAGCATTTCACTCTCATCTTTGGCAATATGAATCCTGCTTCTCTATTTTGTTTTATAACACAGCTCACAGTTGCAATACTAACATCAACTACCTTCAAAATCTCTTTACAAGTGGAAAGTATAACAATCTGTGTACGATTTCGTGGTGTCACATTTATTGCTGACAACAGTGAAATTTCAACTAACGTTATCATAGATGCAGTTTTAATCTACGGAAGTTCCTGCACATGAGCCCCGAGAACCCCTCTGATTAGTGAAAATTGATATTAAGGGAAGGATTTATTCATCTTATCCATATTTTTACTACTTTTAGTAGGATTAGTGAAAAAAAAGGAATGATTTCAAAATTAAAGAAACAAATTGTTTGTTTCAATTAATTTGCACAAGGGTGTATATATATATATATATATATATTGAAAAATCTTAAGTGCCAGGAAGAATTTTTAGACTCTAGACAAACAGCATTTGTCTGGAGTCTAAAAATTCTTGTTTCTCACCATTTATAAATAAAATTATAGTTGGCAAGGAACATTTTTCAGCCGTTGGTTGGCCTGGGATTGGTCGGAACTTGTACAGCTCAGACCGCTAATTAGAATATCAGTTAAAAGAATATCCTGCTTAGTGTAATATATTTTCAGTACACCAAACTATGTAATTTGCTTTTGCATGTTCTGAATAATAGAATAAATATATTAGAATAATTTTAAGAGGTAAACTAGTTATTCCTTTAAATGGGCTCAATTGTAAGAATATATATATATGCAACAACTTTTGATAGCACAATAGATTTTGGGTCCAAGATTTTATTGCAAAATAAGCGATTTCCCAATAACCAGGTTTGACAGTATCTCAGGCAATACTTAAAGTACCATTGCTACCAATATTGCACGACAAATATCAGGGAGACTTATGTGTACAATTTGAGAGACTTTGAGCGAATAACTTTAATAACTAAGGTATCAACATAAATGGATTTTTCAAAAGGCAATTTCTTAAACTACATCTGTATAGGACATTAAATCTACAAATTTTGAAGATTTTAAAAAAAGGAATAAGTTTGCTTTCTCTTATAAGTGATGATAAACATGTCTTGTATTAGGTAAAATTTAGGATGTTCAGAGAAAATTGGGAATAATTTGGCACATATTTGGCAAATGAAAGCTTTAGAAAATAAAAAACTAACTTAAAATTGTTCAAAATATTCAAACAAATACAGCGTTCATACTTGCGTTAAAGATGTTTCATTTGCACGATCTCTATCATTTCTTGGCAAGGATTTTTTCCTAAAATTCTAACAACAAAAAAAATCTATTTTTAGGGATCGGTGTTCTGATGAAAATTCAGGAGATATTTGCTTCATTAGGGGGTTTAGAAAAAGGCATCAAAGTTCAGGAGTTTAATGAAAAAAGTGGGAGAGTCGGCAACTATGAAATACTGTGTTTGAAACACAATTGGTTTTGGTTGAGAATTTCATAAGTGTTAAAAAATAAAGAATTAAACATTCTAGATGACTTTTTACTCAGCTAAATAAAAAAACAGAGACACATACTGTACGCA
This sequence comes from Uloborus plumipes, assembly GCA_038373865.1. Classification (NCBI taxonomy): domain Eukaryota; kingdom Metazoa; phylum Arthropoda; class Arachnida; order Araneae; family Uloboridae; genus Uloborus; species Uloborus plumipes. The sequence continues at coordinate 79,269 of JAXGGA010002454.1, read as the reverse complement.
TTCTTTTATCAGTACACATGCGTGCAAGTTCTTTAGCTAAACGAGTAACTTCTTTAGAAGCTTCAGCAATGTCCTTGGCACAAGCAATTAGATCCCTTTTAGATCCGCTGTCACCTCTATAACAAAGAAAAAATGAGCTTCAGTTAGACAAATGAAATTTTGTAATGCCACAATGAAAAAAAGGAATTTGCAGACTTAATTTTTTATTACTCATAAATATTGTACATGATGCTTAACCCATTCCCTGCCCCGGCCGACACACGATCGGCCGCGCACTTTGTGTAAAAACCGCTTCGGCCGACGTAGGCTCGTCCACAGAATTTGGTTCCTAACTGGCCGCGACGAACCTGTATCGTCACAGCGAACCTAGCAGTTTTCGCTCTTGACGATCCTGTGTCGGCCGTTTTTCCAGGCGCAAACCCTGTTATCTCGCTTCTCTGCTGGGTTTTGGTGCTTTGAGGGGAGCGGTACCAAAGGTATTTTCTTTGGTCAAATGGATGTAACTTATAAGATATTAAGAACCTGTGATCGTTATATAATTTATTTTATCGAGATTTTTCATCCTTTCACGTACTCTTAGAAAAACTAAAGAGTACAATGTAGTATGTCATGTATCGAGTATAATGCTTTAAATCATCAGACAAAAGTTTTTTTTATTTATTTTTTATTTTTTTTATGGAAACTTTGTTTCTTCTGCTTTCTGTTATTTAAACTCTTGATGAACAAGTGAAAAAATATTCTCTTTGAGGGGCTATTACAAGCTTGATTAAAAAATAAAGGAACTAAATCAGTGTCCCCCCCCCTACTTTTTCGACTAAACCTTCTTCATTTAAAAGCTTCTTTTGCCAAATTTATCATAATTCTCCAAATTTATAAGATATTTTTTCACAATATTTTTTGTATTGTGTTTTAATTTTTTAATCATTGTATTTTAATTTTGGAACATGAAATGTTCCAAAATGTAACAGTAGTAATGCTCGTTTTGAAATTAATTTCTGATTTTAACTACATTTTGTTGTAAGAAAATCATGTGGAAGGGGTAGCGCATGGCAAATGATTTTCTGGCTATTGCTTGAATGGAAATCTGTTCAGATGGCTTGTAAAAAGCTTTCTTGGGAGACCTCCCATAGTGTTTCTTTCTGGCATCTCCAAGCTATACGACTGAGATTAAGTGGATACGGCTTTGGGGCGAGGGGGGGGGGTATATTCAAGTAAATAGTCTTTAGGGAAACGGGGGATTTGTCGCAAGTTTTGATCTTTTGTAACTACTTATCGTTAAAATAGCTCACACGATTGAGCTACTAAAATCCGTGCACTCAAAGTGGGATATAGACTCCTATAGAAGTTAAGATAAATGGACCAACACTTAAAGATATCTCTTTGTGTTATTGGTCGCTATGTTTACAATGCATCAAAAGTCGCCGATTCCTTCTACCCTTTTAAAAAGTCATTTACACAGCTAAGCTTTTTTTTATGATCTTGTACTAAAGCACGTCAAATGCTCTTTAAAATTGCATTAGTTAACCTCCTTTTAAGTACCCGAATCACTTTGAATTGTCTCATTGTAAAATAACCACATGGAAGGGATTGGAGCGGCACTTTTGTTCCAATACCACTGTCCGATTTGGTTCGGACAGCAAGCTACAGTGAGAAGTGTTCTCGTGGGAATAAGGCGACACCCCTTTCCTCTCTCCTTTTCTTTGGGATGCACCTTTGTTATGAGCAGTTCAGCAAGGCTTCATTGACAGTGCTTTCTGTAAATGTCAAAATAGAGTTCAGTTTTTGTCCTTTGTGATACCCCTATTTTTAAAAGAAAAATCTTATGCTCAAGGAATGGACATTTGTTCCTTTCCCTGGAAGAAATAACTACAATTTAGATAAAATGAAACAACAAATGAAAGTTTTTTTCGTTTGTTAGGATTCCCTTGTTCTGCTATTTGTTGCACGTAATTACTTATAGGGATATTAAAAGGGAATATGTTCCACTTTATTTTGTGAAAGCGATGAGTACTAACACAGTTATGTTAGAATAGTAAATAAATTAGTGGAATGGTAAATAAAAAAAATAAGTAAATAAATAAAAATGAGCAAAAATAAAATAATTGTAAAATGATTGACAAAAATAAATAATGTAAAATATAAATAAATTACAGATATTTAATTGCGAGTATAGCTTTCAAGTTCATGTTCGACTGCAAAAACAACATTAAAAACCCCGTAGCAAAATGAGGAGAAAAGTGTTATCATACTGTGGCGAAATGGGACCGGTGAGTGATGCACGGAGCGGTCGCTTTGCGGCGGAAAACATTTTTCGCTTGGGTCAGTGAATGGGTTAAACAGGGAGTGTCAGTGAATTAGGTGATTTCAATACGTTATTATCAAGTGTAAATACAGAGTAATTTTGAACGTATGAATAATGAACATACTTGAAAACAGAACATTAAGTAAAATTTGGAAGCATTTTATTTTGTTTAAAATAGAACTCCAGAAAATGTCCTTATATTTCACAATCTTTCTTTTATAAGAGACCACCATGATGATAGGCCACCAGACTGTCCAATCTTAGTCTGTGGTACTTTGGGTTACTTTGGGTGTAATAATTTTAATGCTCTAGTTATAGACCATATTAAAGAAAATGCATTCAGAAAGAAACTGAAGATCACTTTCTGTGAAGATGCTGCAAGGGGAGAGGGAAAGGTGGACATGACTAATGTTAGTAGACTACTTTCTGAGCAATACAGATAAATGACAGTCATTAATTTAATTTTAATGACCCTGGATTTGATTTTAAAACACTGAGCATGTGGACTGCAGTTTGAAAACAAATTTAAACTTTTCCATGGAATAATTTTCCATCAGATAGTCATTTCTACATGTAACAAATAAATTCAATCTGCATACCTTTGTGAACAAAGTCCTAGACTTTAATGTCAATTTTGCATTTTTATTGAAAAGGCAAGCATTAAGCATTGAAAGTGAAAGATAACGACCATTAATGCACCTGTTTTCAAGTGAAAATCTTTAAAATGTGTGAAACATATATATCAGAAGACTCTAAAACTTTACACAGAACATTACCTTACAAGCTGACTTAGTTTAGCCATGAGCAATGCCATTTTTTTGGCAGCTGCAATAATTTCATTATCTTTGCTCGACCACTGCTTGACTTCTTGATGAAGTCCATGGGCAGCCACCTGTAAAATAATCAATGCATTTAACATTTAATACTTTTCATAGCTAGAGATTCATTTGAAATTGCTCTTCCACTTCCTCAGTTTAATTGTTTTACATTACGCAGTATATTTTAAAGATTCACTTTAAAAAGTTCAAATTCAATATATATCAGTTTAAAAGACTAGAGGAAACACCCGAAATGTATGTTTAAATTTATCCTTAATTTTAAGGTTAACTTCAAGAATGTTTTGACGAATTTATATATTTATTTATTTTTCTTTTGCATCAGCATCTTGCAAAGAAAAGAAATAAAATTTCACACATGTTTAAGCTCCAAAATGTACAATGCTCATTGCTCTGTGTCAGAAAAGTTCTTTCTCTTGATTATTTTTTTTTTTTTAAATAAAGGGTTTGTTTTTGCGAATATGATTTTTATTAACTGTGGCTTTTATTCTGAACCAACATTAGTTGAAAAAAGTGTTTTATTTCTTGCTTCCATATTACAATCTGAACTCCGAAGTGTAATTTATAATAAAATCACTTTGATTAAAGAAACTCTTTTGTGTCTAATCCAGACATATAATAGGCATCACAATATATGTATAATTTAAATTTTTCAAACAGATTATTAAAGGATTGTCAGCCACAGAAAATGGTATATTAATTCGATGAGCAAAAAACAATCAAAATAACATACACATTTCCCCCAAATATTAAAATAAGGACTTCTTTCTCTTTCTCTCCCTTTTTAAATTTCCTTAACTGGCTCTTATTTTTCGAAAAATGAATGTTACTTTAATTGGTAGTAAGTCAGCCTGACTTAGACAGTTTAAATCTTAGAGCAAGCATATACTTCCCAGATTAATTCCAGGCTTGTTACACATACAACAAGATAAAATACTCACAGATAATTGCATGGAAACTATTATTCAGCTTTTAAGGAGAACAAACACATTTCATTAAAAATGTACTGCACATGTAAAAATTTTGCAAAGCAAAATGCAGTGTAAGAAATAATAGCCATTTCATTTTTAATTTCTCTCTTATTATGAAGAATGCATGACTAAAAAAGGAAAAAATGTTCATATATTCCTAAGAATATGTATTTTATGAGCGACAGTGAAAACTTTAACAGACAAGGTAAAATGCTGCAAAAGGTTTAGAATAGTTAATAATATACCGTAAAATGGGGTGTATAGGAACAGCGGGGTCAATCGGAACAAAACTTCCCAACCGTACAAAGAAATTCTTCATAAATATACTATTGGGTATTTTTCGCCATGATTTTTTTTTTTAGAAAGGTAAGATCATTGGAAGTAGGAAAAAAATACTTTTGTCAATCTGGCAACGCTACTGGCTTCTAAAGAGGGCTGCACGTTGAATGCTAGAAAACATCACATTTTCATAGACTGCAAAACTTCATATGCAAGAACAAACCTTCTTATATTTAAAAACTGTGAGTGGTATGTTTCAATTATACATGTATCTGAACAACAGAATACCACATTAGAATTTACATTTTTTATAAATTGTGTCATAAAAGTGAAGAATTCTGAAAAATGCCATGGGAAAAAAATTTGCGGGGTGAATCGGAACACTTAATTCTGTTGTTCCAATTCAAACTTATTTGAAGGAAATTGTTTGAAAAATCAAGATTCTAACCCCAATTCTTCTAATCAAGACAGGGACAAGGATTTATTACTGTTTATCCCTTCTCGTGAGCAACTAGATCTTAGAATGACAAAAGTTACAGATTTCAAAAGATTTTTTCTCCAGGAGACTTTTTTTTACTTAAAATAAAAGGGAGAAAGTCACATAGACTTTATGTAGTAAACGTCCAGCACACAGACAGTGATGAATAAGCGAAAAAATCTTTCAGGATAATCCCCGAAACCCAGAAATTTCAAAAAACTAAAGAAAAGGCAGAGTTCATCCCAGGAGATGTTATGAAAAAACTTAAGCCAAGTCACAATTGCTAGTTTTAAGGACAAGTACATATTTGTGGACGACATGAGTGACTTCCATTCATGTTAAATCTTTGCATTTCAATTCAAAAGCTTTTCTTAAAATTACTTTTCATTTTTCATAAGTTCAAAATTATTTTGAATTTTCACAAATTGTAAACGTTTACTGGTACTGAAATTATACATTTATTTGACAGTAATTATCTGTTCTTATTCTCCCCCATCAATATTACTCATGTTTGTGAGACCTATTACAGATTAAATTGAAAAAAATAAAAATTTTAACAAGTGTTCCGATTGACCCCTATCAGCGGGGTGATTCGGAACACCCATAATTTGCTATATATTTTAATAATAATTGCTCAAAATCTTTTGTCTTTGCTTGGAATATCAAAAGTAAAGCAAGACCGAAGTTTTTACCCAAAAAATCAAATTAAAAAAAAATCTTTTAACTGCTTTTTTTACAATCAAAGCTGAAAAGTGTTCCGATTAACCCCATTTTACGGTACTTCAAATGCAGTAAAATTTATGCAAAAATAAGTAAAAAAAATATTTTGTATTTGAAAAGAATTTGAACGAGAATCACATAAAATATGTCAATTTTTCAAAAATAATGAATATAACTCTTCTATTAAAATGTAGTCAATGTCGTAGTATTAAAATGAGCATCTACTTTAACATTACAACAACTAACCTTTTTCATCACATGTTTGCAATTGGTATCATTATTTAAATTTGCACGCACACGCACACATATATATATATGTATATATATATGTATATATATATATATATATATATATATATATATATATATATATATATATACACTGCTCGACATTGAAAATGCAACACCAAGAAGGAGTGGTCAGAAATTCATGCAAATTTTACCGTAGACGCACGTCACTGAGTTATGCAAATGATATGAAATGCGCAGCTCTCTAACGCACGTGAAGTAAGATATAAGAGAATGAAGTTGAAAAGTGGGCTATGTTCATGTTGGTTTTTCTGCCAGACTAATTATCGGAGAAATTTGGTTTTTGTTCCGAAGGATACGTGTGATAGGAGGAAATGCCACGCCGTCCTCAACGAAGACACTTCCAGCATATAGACGACTTTACAAGGGGTATGGTGATCGGACTGAGAAGGGGAGGTTGGTCCATACGTCAAATTGCAGCTGATACCCACATGGATGCAAGCACTGTGCATCGGCTGTGTCGGAGATGGTTGAAAAGAGGAAATGTAGCTACATTGAGGGGTGCAGGTGCAGCCAGACTGACGTCAGACCGCTTGGATCGACGGATTCACCGACAAGCTGTGGCGGACCCGCAAGTCACTTGTACGTCGATTCTGCAGCACGTGCAAGGTACCCTGGATGTTCCTGTGTCGACCAGAACCATTCCCCTTCGACTGGTTGCACGTGGCCTGCAATCACGGCGCCCGCTAAGAAGACTGCCATTGACCTCACAGCACAGACTCCAACGTTTGGAATGGTGCGGACCAGAGCGACGTGAATGACAGAATGGCAAACCGTAGTGTTCACAGATGAATCCTGCTTCTGTTTGTCCAGCGATAGTCATCGCATACGTGTGTGGCGTCGACGTGGAGAAAGATCGAATCCGGCAGTGACTGTGGAACGCCCCACAGCGCGACAACGTGGCATAATGGTTTGGGGCGCTATTGCATACAATTCCGTATCACCTCTAGTTCGTATTCGGGGCACTATGACAGCCCAACGATATGTAGATAATGTACTGCGGCCGGTGGCAATCCCCTACCTTCAGGGTCTGCCAAATGCAATTTTTCAACAGGATAACGCCTGGCCTCAGTGCTCGAATCAGCCAACATGCTCTACGAGGTGTACAGATGCTTTCCTGGCCACCATACTCTCCCGACTTGTCACCAATCGAACATGTGTGGGACGTGATTGGACGCCGTTTGCAGAACCTGCCACTGCCTCGTTCAGAGGACGAACTGTGGCAAATGGTTGAGAGGGAATGTAGTGACATCCCTCAGGACACCATCCGCAGGCTTATTGACTCCATGCCTAGACGTGTTTCTTCGTGCATCGCTGTCCGCGGTGGTCCTACTTCTTACTGAGCCGACGCCGTCCTCGCTCTAAATTTTGCTTATTTGTTTTGAAATAAATATCACTTATTGTTCCATGCTGTCTCTGTCTTCTTACCAAATTTCATCAATTTCTGACCACTCCTTCTTGGTGTTGCATTTTCAATGTCAAGCAGTGTATATATAAACCAGGTTTTATTTAATTTGATCCCACCTTTGTTGCAACCCTTTTAATGACATGTTTGTAGAAAAAATAAAAATGTCACATGCAATTTCAATAATGAGCATTTTTCTTTATTGATTATGAAACTACTCGCCAAGATACAGTCAAATTCAGTATGCAGGTTGCTTTTAGTACTCAAGACTAACATATGTAATTAGAAATAAGGGTTTCTATTAAAAGTTTTAGACTTTATGTTCATTTTACTTTGCATATGGACCCTTATCAAAATTTCAGATATAGTGTTAAAAAAGAATTTAATTCATAGCGATTGGTACCTTTCTTTCTTTTCCAGAACACATAAAATTAAATAACTAACAGTGTTTTATTTTTATTTCCATGAATGTACAAATATTTAGACGTTTATATGCATCTATTTAAAAAAAAAAAACTATTTTCATAAGTTTATGCCATTTCTAATTGGAGAGAAAGAAAAGTATTCATAGTCAATATGTATATATATCTGTTTGAATTATATTACTGAATTAAATGATGTGTTCAAGCAAGTCAATTTCAAACAAAAAAAAAAAAATGAAATGAATGCTCTTAATTTCTTACCAAAAGGCTTCAAAACTTTCACCAATATAATTTTCAAATCCTAGATTTTTTTTTTTGCTCCATTAATAACACATTCTGGACAGCAACTTTCATTCATATCACATATTATTATAAATCAATTTTGATTCTATAAATCATGGGTCATAAATATGCATTTGATAAATGTTATGAAAGCATAGTAACAAAAATAATTGTTGACAAAGCGTTAAAACTTACATTATTTACATCAGCAGCAAAAGCAAATGATAAAATTGATATCTGATTACATGAATTTCATGAAAAAAATTAAGAATTATAAAGAAAATAATTTACAAATGTGTTTTTATGAGAGCAATTATAGAGAAGCATTAATTCTATAATGTTACAAAGAAAGAAATATTCACTTATAAGATAAAATGTTAAACAGACACTAAAAGCAAAGAACAATTAATTAAATTTTTGCAAAAGCAAGAACTAAAAACAAAGCAATTTAGAGAGAAAGGTTTGTTTTATAACAAAATAAATATTACTGAGTACAATATCAGCATAACATAAGCCAATTAAAATATTAAAAAAGTAAGCAAATGGGAAAAATAGAGTAGATCTTTGAATTTTTCAGTAAAAAAAAACAGCATGAAAATTGAATATTTTTTTACCTCAACTTCGAATTAAAAAATATATATATATGCTCATTTATGCGTTAACAACTATATAATACGCTTAAGAAGACAATGCCTTTACAAAGTACCATATATGAAAAAAAAAAATACTTCTTAGAATGATAGTTAAAGCATCCAATCACTTTTAAATGAACAACTTTTTTGCGACCTCTTTTCTTAAAAATACAGACATACAGATCAAATACTATACTGAAGTAAGAAAAGTTGACATGATGAAATTTATGAATGATGTTTGAAAAACTAATTACTTTGGTAGACAAATACATAATATCATCTAAAAACAATCAGCGTCATATAAAATTATATTTACTTTATTCCAAAATGAAAACTAAAGTTTTTTTTTTCTTTTCAAAATAACTAAATATATTGTTTCTTTCTTTTAAAGTATTATTTTCTAAAATGTTATTTGTTCTAAGTTAACTTTGAGATCTAGTTCGACCTTGTTGAAGTTGTATATTGCAGAGATTTGAAGTTAGATTGGCATTCTTATATTTAACACATTCCTACAGATTTTCATGCCATTTTAGATCATTCTTTGCTAATGAATATGTTGCTGCCTTAGATTGCACTACCATGAAATTTTCAAAAACTATGCTTAAAATTTGTCAAAGAAAAAACAAACAGTAGACAAATTTGTACTAAAAAGCCAGTAAAATAAGACAACTTGTAGAGCAGTACAAATAAAAGCATTTGAATTTTCTTTTTAAAATTATTTTTAAATGCAATTATTTGTATTGTTATAACCATTGTCCTTTATTAGTTATATGCTAAAAAATATTTGCTCAATTCAGTTTTAGAGACAAATATGGCAAGTAAAATGGTGACATATAGAATGAGCAGCAGAAAAAAATAAACCTTATTGTTATTGACAAGAAATAAAGCTTACCATTATTGGCTGATTTGGTTGAATTATTGGAAAATGTGCTTCAAATTCATCATCTGTTTCTGGAGGAGGAGGGCGTGGTGGAGGATGTTCTTCAGAATTGGGCAATGGTGGACGTGGTGGGGCTTCATCTGATATTTAAATGTTAAGATATCAACACATTTTGGAATTTGAATACAAAAGCAACATAAAAAAAATACACTGACCCATCAATTACACTTTTGTGAATAAATAATTTTAATTATCATCTAGCAATATAAAATAAATATGTTGATACAACTTTTTCTGACTTTTTACTAAAATATTTTAAAAAAAGGAGCGTGAGATGAAGCATATTTTATGACTAATTAAAGGTTTACACAATTCTCAGTCCACATGTAACACATTACCTCTCCCTCTACAACTGAACTTCTAGATGTGCCACTGGCTGAGAAAGATATTTATTTCATTAAGATGCAGAGCTCAATCTGACAATAGGAAATAAATAAGTAAAATCAGAAATCCTTCACCTCCCCATACATTAAATTCACACACACACACACACAAATTTCATAACCAATATATTCTTTATTTGTATCTAGTAAGGTGAATCGGGTAAATAACCCAGTGGGTAGGTAAATATATTTTGGGTATTTACACCAGACCTGGATAAATACCCAAAAAATTGGGTGTACCAAGAAAAAAAGCATAAAAAGTGAATGGATGATTAAAAATTAATACATACATATAATTTTGATACATACATATGTATTATACATAGTTTTATAACTTTTATTGTAATATTCGATGACATTTTTAAAAATTAAATTAGAAAAAAAACACCTTCATTTGCAATATGTAATCGTTGAATACAAGAGACACATGAATACGCTACCAGCTTAGTTATGCCACCAGATACTGAAGTTTTGTCTTCTTAAGGTAAGTCTGGATTAGAGAGTAATACAGCTAGGTCTACTTCAGACTGATGAGTCCTAATGAGAACAAAACTGCCGTCTGTGGATGACATAACTGAGCTGGTGGAGTATTGCATGTACAGTGAACTCTCACTTATACACTGCCTCATTTATGCGCCTTTTTCACTTATACGCCGATTTTAAATGGTCCCGACACTCCATAGCAAAATATGATAGCATCATTCATTTATGCGTCGCTGTAAAGATACATATTTCACTTATGCGCCGAATGTTCCTTAAAAAATGTGAAAAAATTATTTTATTCTTTAAAAAATTAGCATTTTTCTTCATTTCCCTCTTTAAATTGTCGCCTTTATTACTCAAGGAAAGCATTTTTTCGGCATGAACCAGAGTTCGGAGAGGGACAATTATCTATTATGCATTGTTTTAAAGGGAATAGTTTGAAATTAGGTATGCTACAATTTTTGTTTTCTCTTTATCATTGTAATTACGTTACAGTAGTTCCCAGACGGATATAATATGTCCCTTTTCTATAGAAACATTCTTATTCATTCCCTATGTTGCGTTTTAGTCCTTTGAATAGGCTTGTTCACTTATACGTCTCTCTCACTTATGCACCTTTTTCTGTTGGTCCCTTGGGCCGGCGCATAAGTGAGAGTTCAATGTATTTCTTTTTGCCTTAGCCTTGGCTTAAGGGTGGTAACTTTCTACTTAAATTTACAGAGTATAAAATAAGTTTCATAATTAAAATCTTTATCCGTCATAGCCAAAAAAAAAAAAAAAAGCTGGAACAAGATTGGAAAAATAAATTGAAAATGTTATGAAAGACCATTGCATAGCATTCAGCAATTTTGCAAGACCATTGCTTACAGAATTGCGTAAAAGACAGATTGCACCATTATAATTTGTAAGATGTGGTAGACGTCCTAATTACTTTTCGGGGTCTCGTTTTTAGAGTTTATAATTTAAAGTTTATTTTTCAATTATTTTCCATTGAATTAAAAGAAAACAAAATGTTGTAGCACACAGGCCTGTCATTTCAAATTTTTCTGGGGGGGGGGGGAGTATATACTCACTACAAATTGTACCAATCAACAGCAAAAAACAAGCTATCTATAAGCAAATACAAGAATTTCAAAAACCCTAGCTGGGGGAGGGGCGCTGACCCCCCACAGATGGCCTGGTAGTATAATGTAAAAGTTGAAAATATTTAATTCCATAGAGTTTTCTCTTAAAATCAACAAAAACTCTCTCTAAATATTTTTATGTTTCATTTTCAGAAAGGCAAATGTAAATATTTCAAGTTAAATACAATTTTCTTACCTTGGTACTTTTTTTAAAATGTTTTTCTAGGATTTTTTTTCCCCACAGGATTGCTCCAGCAATAATTTTAAGCATTTCAGAAATTATATCACAATCCCCTCTGTAATTGTTGTTTTAGTTCGTTTTGGCTTCCACTTCACCATTTTAAAACAAAATTATTTTTTTTAAATCAGTAAATTCCTTTTTTATGCAAAGAGGGTTGACATTAAAATCAATTATTTTATGAAATATGTATTGTTGTGTGGCATTTGTGTTTCTTTTGATTAAATTTTTTAGGTCAATAATATTAAAAATTCATAAAAAAGGTTCAAATGTACCTTTTTGTTACACTCAATTTACATACATGTTGCAATCAATGATGGATCTAGCTTCAGGTCATTATCCAAAAGGGGCAATGCAAAGTTCAAGCACAAACAGGGAGTTCAGGTAATTTTTTTTTTCAAACTATAAGTCCCTAAAATGTAGTTTTAGGCTGCTACATTTGATAGCTTAAATGGGGTGATGACCTCCCTCCCCCCAGATCTTGGCATCATTGCAGTGTCAATATTATGCACAAATGGTAGGTCCTTTTGATTGAATGGAATTCAAAAGAAAAAAAATACTTAGGGAAATACTTATTTTGGGTATTTACCCTTAAATACTCGGGTACTTTACATCATCATTTGTATCACACATAAATAAAGCAGAAGAATTTAATGATTAGCGTTTTAGCTCATTAACAAGCAAATGACTCATTCTAAGGATTTTAAGAGATTAAAATCCCTCATGCAACTAAGCATGCCACGGCTTATAAAAATATTTCCTTTAACACATGCAGTCACAAGATCTTTTCCATCAGAACACAAACTTATGTCTCTGTCACAAGCTATAGTTAAAATTTGAATATCAGTTTAGATTTTGTGAATCATATGAGACAAATACAAAGTTACTTGTTGACTGATATATACAGAAGTTCTTTAATTGAAAAATATCCAGTCTTTTTCCAAGAAAAAAGCAAAACTGTTGGGCACTTTCATGGTAATAGACATATCAGTTTTTCTCAAATCCTTGTTTTATTTCAGGAACTTAGTGAAGAACATAGTTTTTATTACTATATACAGTTAAATTTTGTTAATTTCTAAGAAAAACTATTTAAATAAAATTATTTTATCTTTAACAGATGTATCTCGAAAGATATGTGTGTTACGGAACCAAACAATTATAATATAAATACTCTTTCTGAAAATCTTCAAAATTTAACTGTGTTTCATAGAAGTTGATCAATGCTCTTCATAAAATTCACGCAACGAAACAAGAATAACATATTTGGAGTCTTTGCAAGTTGTTTTGTGCAGCGTCTGATACTTTTTAATACACTGCGATGCAAAAGTTTAGACAAATGGCAAATATGTGAATAAAAAGAAAACTATTCAACGAAATGTTTTCAAATTTCTACTGCAAGTACACAATATGGTCCCAAATACGTGTTTGGAATTCTTAAAAATATAACTGGAACCAAATTTTGGATATTACAAAAGACATTTTTTTACATTGTTGCAAAAGTTTAGACAATAGTCAGATTTTATGCAAATATCCCTTGAAATGTGATTGGTGGAGGCAATGCGGGACTTTATTATTCATTTATAAAGTACAGAGATTGCGGAATAAATAATCAAAATCTCAAAAGCTCTGTAGTTCTCGCGTAAAGAAGATGAGAAAGTTTGGAAGCCAAAATTTGAAAATGAACCTACTTTATTATTTTTTTCTTTTAAATCGGCTCTAATATGGTAGTACGTTGTTTTTTACCTTGTGGAGAGCAAATTCAGACATGCGTATCGATCAAAAGACCAAGTAAAAATATATTTCTTAAAAATGAAGGAATTGAAAAAATGGCTCGAACTGACGATTTGCCCCTTAATCCTACAAAACTGCAACTTGTGTCAAAAACAGCACGTGACGGCATAAGTAGATGAACAACTGAATCGGAATGCATAAAAAAACAAAGAATCGTGCTTGAGCCTTTTCGGACAGAGTGTCCCAAATAAGCCAGATTTTATTGGTAAAAGCAGCACAGCATATGATCATTGGATATTTTTCAAGTCCCGCGAAAAGAATGTAGGCCATCCCAATTTTAATAATTTTTATCAAAGAAAGTACCATTCATTTTTTAGTAACGATGATACATATGCTGCTTTTCGCATTAAAATCTGGCTTATTTGGGACACTCTGTCCGAAAAGGCTCAGGCACAATTCTTTGTTTTTTTTTATGCATTCCGATTCAGTTGTTCATCTACTTATGCTGTCACGTGCTGTTTTTGACCCAAGTTAAAGTTTTGTAGGATTAATGGGCAAATCGTCAGTCTGAGCCGTTTTTTCAATTCCTTCAGCCTTAAGAAATATAATTTTTCTTAGACTTTTTGATTGATACGCATGTCTGAATTTGCTCTCCACAAAGTAAAAAACAATGTACTACCATACTAGAGCCGATTTAAAAGACAAAAAATTTATAAAGTAGGTTCATTTTCAAATATCGGCTTCCAAACTTTCTCGTCTTCTGTACACGAGAACTACAGAGCTTTTGAGATTTTGATTATTTATTCAGAAATCTCTGCACTTTATAAACGAACAATACAGTCCCTCATTTCCTTCACCAATCACATTTCAAGGGATATTTGCATAAAATCTGACTATTGTCTAAACTTTTGCAACAATGTAAAGAAATGTCTTTTGTAATATCCAAAATCTGATTCCAGTTCTAGTTTTAAGAACTCCAGACACGTATTTGGGACCATATTGTGTACCTGCAGTAGAAATTTGAAAGCATTTCGTTGAATAGTTTTCTTTTTATTCACATATTTGCATTTTGTCTAAACTTTTGCATCGCAGTGTAAAAGGGAATTACTGTGTTGTAAACCAAGTTCCTACACCAAGTCAATAGCATGTAGAGAAAAGTCTTCTATGAGTTTTGCAAATATTACAGCAAACAAGATATTTCACACTCTGTGAAGATACATGTTGAAATTTCATTTCACTCCAGGGTCCCTGTGCATACCACTACATGTGGTTTAGCTGGTTGGATAGGGTCCTGAAGAGAGCTATGTTTGTTGATCCAGAGCAGGAGCTGAGAAACCCCTGCTCCAATACAACAGAGGTATTGATTTGGGATGGGACATGTATGCTGCCACATTCAATGATGGTGAGTACATTGTTTTAAAAAGATAAATTACGAAGGAAACTAAGTATGAATTCCAGCTATAGAAAAATGATATATTTTGTAAACCATTTTCACTGAAGAGCATTTCAAATAATTTGATTATTTTCTATACTTCACAATTTCATATTGATTTTGTTGGCCCCTATTAACAGTAAGAGAAAAATTATTTTGATCTCCTTACCTTAAGAAAGATATCATTTTGCTAGACAGGGTTCAAAAGAAGGCTACAAGGTTAGTAAATGGATATTCTAATTTAGATTATGATTCCAAGCTTAGGTTGCTTAATATGTATAGTCTTGAGTAAGAACATTCAGAGGGGACGATATAGTTGTTTAAATTTATCAAACTGAATGATGTTAATGGTTTAAATTTTTGAATGGAAATCAGGACAAGGGGTGATTGTTTTAAGCTATTAAAATCTTAGGCTAACCTGGAAAATAGGAAAAATTACAACTCTACTAGGGTTATTGGCACTTGGAACAGCTAACCAGAAGAGAGCTTTAAATGAGCCATCGATCTTGATTGGGGACTATTAATTAACTAGTGCCAGCCTAGCTGGGCCCAGAGCCTGTTACTGGTCGCAACATTTGTATTTGTATAGGAAAAATACAAAAGGCAGCGTTAAACTTAACAATAAATTCACCTAAGACGAAATTTCACTTGAAAGGAATGCACAGAAAAATGTAAGTAAGAAATTTTCCAAATCTAAAAAATGTGAAAAGTTAAATTGATTGACTGTTTAAAGTTTAATCACATAAAAAGTTTGAAAATTAATATATCTCCTTTAAGTACACAAATAAATTTAATTATTACCCGAGTATATGAAATAGAGACTGAGCTACTACAATGAAACTAAAATTAAAAAAACTCTTCCTCAAAATAACTAAAAAAAGAAAGCACTCCCCCCCCCCCTTACAGTAATTTACAAGCCTTCAACAATTGTTCAACCACAATTAACTCCAAAGAACAATTTTTTACTTATAATGTTCAATTCTATCACATAAACAGAGCCACAACTTAGCAATTAGTGTATCTAGCGTTTGTACAGCACCAAGTATTTGCATCTTTATGATCCTTATAAAATTCTTGAGAAATATATGCAGTATATTTGGGTCAAAATATTACATTAAAACCTAAAAAATAATTTGCTCATAATAATCACAGAAATACACACTGCATAGAACAACTCTTGATCATTAAGGTGAAACACATGCATACACACAACATTTCATGCATTTTTATCATGAACACTTGAAATTGATGTACTCTTGCTGGCAAAATAAATAAGTTCCAATGTATCACTTTTATTACAACATTGAAGCCACTTCATAAAGGACATTCAAAGAAAATATGTCATGCATAATTAATAAGTTTCAGACATTAGAATTGGGGAACTAATTTGCAAAAATTAATTTTTCAGGATGGTTTGTAAGGTTGAAATGAGTTAGTGACTTTGGCACAGCACTTCTACAAAGTACCTTTCTTTATTGGTACTGTATGTGGTACAGCAGCTGAAGTAAAAGTATTGGTTTCAACTTTAAATATTTCCTCAAAATCAGGAACTTTGATATCTTGAAGACGATGTTTTTCTATTAAAAGAGTGCAAAGAAACATTTCAAACAGAAATTCACAGAAAGCAGTATCTCTAATTAATTCCAGGATGAACACAGAATGTAAGACTGCTTAAACATCAGTAATAAGGCACAAAAGTACAAATAAAATCATGCAAAGCTTCATTATAACAATTTTGCTTTTTAAATTCATTTTATATCACTGCTTTGAATTAACATAAGCAAAACCACAACTTAACACAAAAATTAAAACATACCATTCAAATTTAGTGCACTCATATCAGGAGGGGGTGGAATTTCAGGAGGAAAGTCTGGTGTCACTTTGACAGCATATAGAACTTGTCCAACAGCCGTAATTAGCTACAAAAACAATACAGGGCCTTATTTAAAAATAATTTCATACAAACACTATTAACATTATGAGGTAACTTAAATGTTACAATTATACCCTCTCTTTTAAAAGAAATGATGAAGCAGGTTTGTTTTTCTACATGACGTATTTGTCACGATCTACTGAAATTTATATACCAAACAACATAACACCTTCTGAAGAAACTTTCAGCACCCAATATCAATATTTGATTCATATTACATTTTGAATAGTGGCATAAAGAGTAGACTACAAGGCTGCACTAGGAGTCTGATTTAGAATTCCTACCAGGACAAGTATGTTTCATAACAGAATAGTACTTTTAATCCTATCTTTGGGGTTCAGAATCAAATGAAAGCTTTGGGTTACCTCAGCAATTTTTAAGGGCATTTTGCCCTGCCTGTTAGCTAAATAAAAACTACATAACATAAATGGTTAAAAACTTATAGCCAAAGGAATAAGATAAAATCCATGAGTACAAACATAGTCACTATTGGTGTTCTGAAAATAAAAAACAAAGTTAAGTCAAACATTCTTAATAATTTTTACTATCCTGATTGTAAACTTACTGGAAAATACAAAATATGCTTGTAATGAATGTAAACTAATAAACTATTACTATAAATATGGACAGACATAATCCAATGCTAACTGATTTTTTTTCTTCCTTTTAAAACTATATAAAACACATTTCACTAGTTTTTTTTGACAGTAAATGTATAGTGCTGGCAAACTCTTTTTGATGAAAAATTTTGACTTTTGTGAGGAGACTTGTATCACATCCCTCACATAAGTCAAGACTCCACTGCATATCATTTTAAAGAAAATTTAACACAAAAAACAAAATTCAAATACTACCAATATAAAAGTTAAGTAGCATTAATTGCAATTTGATTATATAAGAAAATATTCCCTTTTGACAAAACAAAACACAACAAGGATTTGTTCGAACTTCAAACATTCTATGGGTAATTTTTAAGATTTGATTGGTTATAAGAAAAAAAGTGATTGACTATGAGGTTCGTTCGTTAAACTTTTTCTTTGCATTGGGTTCAATATTAAATTCTCTTTCAAATGAGATTTACAAGTTGCAGTTAGTGAAACAAAACATTCTCTATCAGCATACTAAATTTAAAAAAAAAAAAAAAAATGACCTTATTGGGCTCTGCAGTGATATTTTAATCAACTTTTCAGTATCATATTGCTATGCCGGAAGAAAACAGACATTTTCCTCAGTTTTTCCCCTCCCTCTTCCCCAGGAAAGTTTTTTACATTTTTTAAAACTTATTTTTTAACAAATTATTGTAATTCATAAGTTTTAATTTTAACAATTGCTCACAATCAAAAATTTTACTTGAATTTAGTAATGGCAATTAAAACAAAAGCAATTGAAAGATTGTTGTCATGTAAGCGATAAGATGTTGTAAAAAGTATACATCTTGCAATAATTTTTATACGAGTAATAACAGAAAAGAAAATATAATGCTGATTTTTATAGAGAAATTGTATTGATAGTTTTACTCTCAGCATTTCAGTGAAGTACACAGTACAGTTAGAGAAAAAACACACCACCTAAGTAATTAAATACAACTTAATTGTGTCAACTTAGTTATGTTAGAATATTGTAAAGCAACTTTTTCTTAAATTTTTCTAAATATGATTTCATTTATTCAGCTTTCTATTTAAAAACACAAAATAATTTCTAAGTATTATTATTCTTAAAAATCAGTCTATCTAACTATCAGTCTATCGCAAATCTAACAGCTTGAAAAACTTTTAGAAAATGTTCGATGGCGACATTTAAAAACATTACGGAGAACTTTAGCTCCTTCTAGGGTTAGATCTGTGTAGAGTTTTGCTGGGAATTTTTTTGATACAAATGAAAAATAAATACTCAAATAACTGACAATAATAATAATAATAATAATAAACAAAGACTTGAACTGTCACATTTTCAAAACATTTATCTATTAGATTTACTTACAGCTTTATTGCTACTACGCCAACATGAGGCAGCTTTAGCATCAGTTATGTCCATTGCAACCATTTTTGCATCTTGAACCATAGGTGTTACAGCTGAAAAAATCAAACAATTTTTTTAAAAATATGAAGTCCTCTATAATAAAATTTATTTAATATAAAAATTGATATTAAATGAAATTTCATCTGATAAAGTTACTAAATAAAATTTTCTTGCTGAAAAGAAATTATACACATCTCTAACAATATGAAAATGTGTCAAATATGAAGTGAACATAGCTAATGCACAAGTAACACTGTTGATACTGTCCAACCTCGAAAACTGCAACTAGCATCGTTGAACAGTTCTACTTTAAAAACGGGTGATAGTTTGATAAAGAAAATGCACCATGGCAGCATTTCTGCTTAGTCTGATATTATTTTATTTTCCTAGATCTGGTAAGAAAGGGGAATAAGTAAAAAAAAAAAACCCCATCAACACAAATCAACACGTCTAATAAACGAATCTAGTGAAAAAATTCTCCTCACATACGTTATCTTTCTTATCACTATCACACCTATTTTAATAAAATAAGAAGATATCTATCCGCATTGCTTTTGCTTCATATATTCTTTTCTTGCACCCAAGTCCATTCTTTTTTATTCACAAGGATGTAAATTATAGTATAATTTGTGAATAAAAGATAAAAACAAAAAAAAGGTTCAATTATTTTAATTTTATTTATAGATGAAACCGTCTATACTGTTTCTAAAAAAAGATAATACAAAGAATTTAATCAAAAAAAAAAAATATCACACCAGTAAGTTTCTTGTGTACAAACCTTGCACAATCATTATGCTTGACCTAGCTTCGCAAGAATTTCAATTTAATATTAATAAAGCTTATACAAATAAACAACTTTTACTCTTTTTTTTAGATATTTTGACTTCACTTCATTGTTTTAGTCCATTTTCTTTGAATAGTCTTATATGTGTCGACTCTACTATATTTTTGTTGTTTTTCTCTTTTAATTGATATTCTGATGGATATTATTATACTTTTTAGCTTATTTGTATGTATATATATATATATATATATATATATATATATATATATATATATATATATATAGAAATATATATATAAATGAAATAGAAAATGGCATATTAGGAGAAATGAAAGGAGAAAGGTTGAATCCAGGGCTCATCAGCCGCGTGGGGGATTCAAGAGTGGTTGAAAGACCAACAAATTTAAATATAAACTATAAAGAGGATGTTAAGTTCAAAATATGCAGTCTACAGATCTTCATTGGACAATTGTAGCTATTGGGGTTGTAGCTATCTTGAAGATTCCAATACTCAGGATCAAACAGCTGATATATTTTGAGTTTCTTCTTTACATGAATAAGGACGCTGAAAATGTTCCAAATCATTTCTCAGTGCTTGCACAAAAAGGGTTGCTGGGAACCCAGCTCTTAGATATTCTTTCCCATTAACGATAAGAATGTAAAATAAATCACATTCATATGTTACGAATACCTTTTCTCTGTCCGGCTACAAGTTTGAATTGGTTGTGAAACAAACTTAAAGAATCTTTGACACGGATATAACACGATGAACCACTCCTGGGACACGAAAACATACACCAAGAGAAGGTGCTCCGTTCAAGAAAATCACACTAAGCTCTAGTATCTTTCTTGGACACTTCTTTTGCATGGGTCATCAGAAGTTGACTTTGCGCAACTTCCATTACTAGTTGCATGTTGCTCTGAATTGGCTACCAACTCCTCAACCTCATCGTTTCTCACTCCAGGTTTAAAATTAGAATGTTTTATCCTTGACTATGATTGCGGGAACCGCTTAAAAAGCATTATTGTAGATAAAATGGCAGTGGATGGTTCCACGCAATTGCGTGAACACTGCATTTGAAAATGCACGCAATCAAATACCCCTATTCTGCCTATTTCTTGGTTCATCGGTTAAAATACCGAAAGACCAAGACTAGAATAGACTTCCGTTGTAATACCACAAAAAACACAATATCTAAAATATAATGGCGGAAAGCACAATATAAAAGTTGCTTCCCTAGTTCTTTTTCCCAAGTTCAAACTTGCTCCAACTTTAGTACCGGCAATGCATGTCATATCGAAACATATACCACATACGAGCTCAGTAAGTTCCCTTTTATCTAACTGGCTATCGCACAGCAGCATTTGGCGTAGCAATTCCAATGCCTGACTAACTTACTAGAACCCAGAAGTAAATCATCAATGCTTGTGGTCCTGATACTAATACTGGTATGAAACCCACCGATCCTCCTTCATTTTCCCAATACATTTTGCATAAGTGTTTCGTTCCAGTGAACTATCAAAGGAAGTCATAGATTTAAACGACTTTTGTAAGTTAACGGCCGATTCAGAGCGAATAGTTTGCCTTTACCGTTTTATGGACGTTGTCAAATCCTCCCCATTTTAACCCATACTTTGTACTGTAGCAGCTACTATCAAAGTGGCTTTCTGTCACTTATATTGGGCCCTGTCTAGAGTGGATACTAGGTGTTTTAGCCGAATAAACTCATACATCTCAAACAACAGAAAAGAAAACAAACCACAGCCCGAGCTTGCAGCTGCATTTTCTACCCAAACTCAGGTAAGAGATGATGCAGCTTTGGAGCGGGGGGGGGGGGGGGTCGTTACAACTCACTTCGAGCTATTATTTTATTGACTAATTACTTAGTAGAATAAACTATTATTTTCAATTATTCCATTTTATATGAAGAACAATATTATTTTGGATAATGAAGTTACGTACTCCAACTCTCGAAATTGCTAATTTTCAATAGAATTCGATCGCATTGCATGACCTCTAAATATTATTCAATTGAGCTAAAATTTTACATACATCACATTCATGAATAGTGTAAAAAAACTGCGGGTAAGATCAAAGAAATTCAAAAAAAATTTTTTTGAATCACCATAATATATATATATATATATATATATATATATACACACACACACACTTTAACACAGGGTGCTGCATTTTTGCATGCAAGACCTTTATTTTTGCAACCATTCATCCTGAAGCATACTTCTAACTGTAAAAATGCTCAAAATGAAGTGCAGATTTATGAGGTTGAAAAATTGAAAAAAAAAAAAGTCAAAAAAAAAAATTTAACCTTTTCTACAGAACGGTCTTTTAACTCATATGCAAGGAAATCAAGAACATAAAAAAAGCAATTCGAGCGCAAAAAGTTGGACATTCGAATGACTGATTTTCACTGAGATATGAAATGCAGCATTTTGCTAAATTAAAAGCAAAAGCTCAAAACTCTGGATATATAGAACAAATGTAGACGAAAAATATTGCACCCATGCAAATAGATTGATCAATATATAAACAAATAAGAAAGTAAAACGCAGTACAAACAAAAACTTTACACTTTTTTTGGTTGAGGTAAAACAACAGAGAAAAAAAAATATTTTTTTCAAATTTACATATTAGAATATGCAAATAAGGCAATGGAAAAAAAATTATATTTACTTGACTGTAATAAATCAGCAGCTTGGTTGACTCTTTCAACAAAATATGGATCTTCTGAATTATCTGACTCTTGTTTCGCAACCATCAAAACTCTATTTGCCAAGCGTGCAATAGATGATGTGTTTTCAACCATTTTTTGCGGCTCAAATGTGGCGATAGAATCTTCACAAGCCTTTGTGTGCTCCTTAATACTATCCTCTAAAAGATTAATACAAATTGAAACAAAGACATATTACATGAATTTTAAAGAATTGTTTTTTTTTTTAATGTTTTCAGACTTATAACTTTTATGATGTCTCCCAACATACATAATAATTATAATAGTAATATTACTGGCCACAATATGTATTTTAAAATAGTAACATGTGAATTTTAATAATAACAGTAGTAGTAATAGCCATAAATAGAATAGAATAAAATGAAATGAATATCAATTCACCAGAAGATTGTTGAATAAAAACATACCTGACATTTTAATGAAACTAACAGTATCTGTGGCTTCATCAGCATATGTTCTCATCTTGTGCACACTTTCTGCATACTGTTTTCTTAAGTTTTCAAAATTTTCATCAGCAGCCTTAACAAAAAATGTAAGTCTTTAGTTCCACACATCATATGTTGAAAAATACCATAATTTCAATATATACTCTAAATGTAACAGTATTAGAAACTCATGGGGGAAGGGGGGAGACATAACAGTATTTGATGCATAGAAAATGATTTTCTTTAGTCTCAATGAACTATTCACATTCAGAATATAGATATAAACTTTTGAGACACTTAGATATTATTGCCTCAATCACTGTAAACTATTGTGGTACATTCACCTTAATATTCATTTCACAAGCAGAAGGTCGAAGGTTCTAGATTAACTGTACTGAGAAACTGTACGAGCTATTTTATTTTGTCGGTTTCGTTTAGTGCACAAAAAGATTCCAGAACATTCTTTAACCTGCTATGCTGTTCCAGCAAAGGATTCTAGGAGTTTCTGAACACATATAAGCTAGGTTTTTGCTAAGAGTGTAACTTAATACTAATAAAACATTTGCTTATAACTTGATATTTGCACCTCACCACCAGAAAAACTGGTATTAATTGCTACAATATCTTACTAAACTGCATCATCTTAAGCTTATTGATGGTCTATCTTTTTCTCATTACAAACTCTTTTATTTTTCTAAAAGGTCTTCTATCAATTGTTGCAACAACCCTTCCGCATTTATTAAATAACTCGAAAGTTTCCTATAATAGGTAGATTTTTAAAATCCACTGAATGTCAAAATCAGTTCAAAGATTTCATGCTGTAAATTTTATGATTAAATAAGCTACTTCATAATAAAAAGTAAAAATAAAAATAAAAGTTCTTAAAATGTCACTTCTAGTGGAAACAACAATTGAGTCATTAGACTTAGTACGTAGTTTAGTATAGGCGAATTTATGATAAATATGTCGTGTCTTAAACAGAAAGAAATAACCATAACTCAATCTATTTCAATGAGGGGGGGCATTTTTATGCATAAATTTGCCACCACCCCATTTGTCAAACTCATAACACATACAAATCATTATTTAGTAAATACAAGAAAACTTTTTAGAAAGTTGATACTTTATATTATGATACATAATGGTTCTTTATATTTGAATATATCTTGATACAAAATCAAAGCTTAAATTTCCAGGAATAAAGGGCAAATATAAACATAAAAATGTCACACCCATGCAAGCGGATTGAGCAATGTGGTGAATCGAATACATGATGACCAAAAAATTGAATTTCAAGTGAGAAAATGTCTAACGAAAAGGAAGCATTACTGATAAAGGAACAAGACATTAATTAAAAAGCAGCACTTACTTTATTGTCAGGGTAAGACATTCGAATACGTCCTGCGTTTACCAATTGAGGTGTCAAACTTTCAACCTGAAAGTTAATAAAAATGTCAAATCTGACTTGGATTAGTAGTAACATTATGAAGTATATGATTGAATTTTTACCTGATTAGCAGAATTTAATAATAACTCTGCCAACTTTTTATTAGCAGAACCACCCGTTGCAACACTACGTGCAGTTGCAGCCATGCGATGAGTGAAATTGCCAAGAGCCTGAGCTTTTTCATTGAAATTTAACTCTCGATTTGGTGCTCCTATGTACAAGAGTAGCAAAAAAGAAATTATAAAAACTTGATAATATTAATCAGCAGAAAGCTTTGAAAAAAAAAAAAAAAATACAATCTCATATTTGCAAGCAGAACTTAATTTTTAAATTAACCTTCATAAATATGTTCTTTTGAAGAAGACACCGGCCAGAGAATTTGCATTCAATACAATATTTATATAAATTACTGAATGAAAATGACAAATTGCACACGGAAACAGTCATTTTGGTATGAGGGTATTTGGAACCAATCTGATGTGAATTTGTGACCTGAATTCAAATATGACATTAGCATACGTAAATAATAATATATAATATAACACTTTTAATATATAACATTTAAAAGAAATAAACGTGACACAGGCTTAATTTAAATCTATAGATTACACAAAACACAAAACATGAAATTTATATCACTATCATATTACACAAATACTCACAGCCTGATTACCGAAAACAGGCCAAAGCTGTGACCTTGGTACCCCTAATTTTCATGGGCTACAAAATGACTAAAATTATTCAACTCTGTTATTTAAGAAGAGGCATGAAAATTAGTTTTCTCTTTTTATTTACTTTTCTTCTGTGTACTTCAGGTGTAGGATGTTCTGTACCCTAACAAATATTTTGAATGAATGGTTGAGCACCTCAATACCCATGATCTTCCGGTTCTCCTTGAATATTTGTGCTTATAAGCTCTGACTACACAGGGATTTGATAAATGCTTGTCCAAAGGTCCCAATATTTTAGTTGGGCTCTGCAAATATTTTATACAAAGATGTAACAAGTCGCACATAGCGGAAAGCACACATTTGCAAGACAAGAACTCTTAAGTTGACCGTAACTCATACAAATGTTGTTTCTAAGCTTACCAGATGTTTACCTCATTTAGTGGACTTTTCTTTAAGTAACTGAACTGCAGACTGACAATTAGCCAAGCATGCTAGAAGCAGTCCTTGTTTCAGATGCCAATACTTGCTTTAAAATTGAACAAAATGGAGTAAAACGACATATTTTAGACATAGCAGCACCACTGATTGATAAAAGTAGAGCTGATAGAGAAAAAATAATTTCAGATTTCAATTCAGCACTATAAACATACCTAAAATGAATTCTAAAACTTTGGGTACCAGAGAAAAAAATATTTTGTGTCCTGTGTTATATAGTTAAAGTAGGATAAAAATTGAAACTTTGGTTTTATCACATTTTAAATTATGCTTAAGAGTTGAGATTATGAGCTCTAAAACTAAACTCACTGGCACAACAGCTCTTGCAGCCCAAGGCAAACTGTGTCAATTTTAGTTTTGCAAGGCAAATGTTTGGCTTAAGTAATCAGCCGAACACAGAATCCGTAGTATTTAGCTCCCAAGCATAATTGATACTCATTTTAAGACTCAATGAAGGAATGATGGGCTGAGTCAATAATGCCTAATCTGGGAACAGCTTGTGGGGTGGAAGTGTTGGCACTAAGAAATTGGGCTTTGCTTATGTATAAGATTTACTCAAAAACTAAAAAAAAAAGTTTAAAAGTATCTTGGATCTATAATTAGGTTAATAGAAAAATACTTGTGACACTCGGGCACTGCCGCGGTAAAGCTATTGCGGAGCATTTTTTATCAACTTCCGCAATTATAATTATTTATTCATTTTATTTATGAAGTATTTTTTTCCTTGATATTAATTCAAGTTATGCTTTTTGAGCATGGTGACCGAAAACGCAGGCCATCCATATATATCTATCAGTGTGTACATGATATTTTATCTGCGATGTTCTTAAAAAACATTGTTTTCAGCTTTGAAAAAGTGAAAGCAAAAGACAAAAACATTATTATTTGACTTGAGGAAAGCCTCAAAGAATCACGTGAGAAACAAAAATAATATCAAATTTAAAATTTGCTATCGGACAAAAGTTGAGATGAAGTACCGAATAATGAGTTAAATGGAGAAAAGCCTGCGAACAAAAGGTATTTCGATTTCGATTACAGGCTTTGATTTCACGGAAATTAAAGGGTTTTAATTAATTTCTCTTGAACTAATTGATAGTTTGAAAAATCCTTCCTTAATGGATACTTTCGTAATCATGCCTGCTAAATTTTAAGACTGAGGCTTCAGCGGTATTGGCTGTGCGCTGATATATATATATATATATTATCTCAGGATATTAATATATATCAAAATTTTAAAAAGACCATAGAAATGAATTTCATTATGAAATCCAGAGAAGCCTTACATTCAAAATCGCCATTATTACAATTACTGTGATCACGTCGGAGTGGTTAGTGTTAGGTTTTTTCGTTACGGAATTTCTTGATTCAGTCGTTTCAAAGTCCACGATAAAAGCTATGCAATAGCTTAAATATATAAATGATTTGTCTGCACACTGAATATACTAGATCAATCGTCTTTTTAAATTCAAACTACATGTTTGACTCTTTTCAGTGAATTAAAAAGACAATATACTGAAGTTGCAAAAATACATTTTCATCATATTTTCACTTAAAAAAAAATCAGTAATAATTATTACAAAAACCTATCAAATGGTTTCTTTTATCCTTTAACGAAGTGTAATCATCAAATTGCTATAAACACTGCACAGAAACCGAGTTTGTACACATAACTGTACACATATTTTGATCCTCTAATATCTGATTGAACACTAACAATCCCTGCACCTGAAATGATTTGAAACAATTATTTAAGTTTAAAATATTTGTTAGGAAATTGGATAAAGTTGTGGGAAAACACAAGACAACAAACTGTTTTGAAGATGGAAGACACAAAAAGTTGAAATAGTCAAGTAATGAGTTTTTTCTCTTCCAAAATATTGATTCCTGCTAACTATAAAGCTTGGGGGGAAGTCTCTCTTGACTGAAGAATTGAATTACAGCTACTGCTTATGGCTCCAATGAATTAATGCATTTATCAACTTTCCTTCAAATATTTTCTGAGCACTCCCTAGCTTAGATATTTGTGTTTTTATCAAAGTGCTTGAGGTGTTTTTTTATTAACTTAATTTTTAGGATCCTAGAGACTAAAGTGCACCCACATAGTATCAAAATAAATTCCTATCAGAATATATTTGAGCTAATATTTAGAAAAGTGCCAATTTGGGTCCCAAGTGAATTTTCACCAGTATTTCAATAACTAGTTAAAAAAATAATTTTCCCCAGAAAGAAGATAAGTTTTTCTTTCATTTCATCTAATAACATCAGAAAAATTTTTTTTTTTCATCAGAAAATATTGTGTTTATACATCAAAAATCAGATCGGTAACGTGTCCCAAGTAGCAAAGCTTAGCATGCAAACAGGTCATGCGCACTTTCTAACTTCCTAAAAAAACGCAGTTGCACAAAAAACGATTCTATTTTTACCCCTTTGTTAATATTTTACTTCATTTTTGTTTTAATCGATTTCTGATTTTCTAGCTGATGCGAAATAAGCGTGTCCCAAGTTCCGCCGTCAGAGTGGTAACAATAACTTCCGATCTATGTTTAGGCTCCCAAAATCATTTCCTGCACCTATACCACGTGATACTGAGTACCTGGTGGAAAGTTTTATCGAATTGTAATTAAAAATTTGCATTTCTGCATCTAAAATTGTAGGTAAGATTTTTTAAGTGATTTTATAAAATGTGTGTCATTTGAGTCATCAGATCGGTAACATGCTCTAAAATGCGCAGTTTTTATTATTTTAAAAATTATTTTATATATAAGTATAGTCCTTTGTTACAAGTGAAAAAACCAAGTGTTTGATTTTGGTTTAGTGCGATCGACTCGGAAATAAAAAAAAAACTTTGTCAGTTTGTCAGATCGGTAACAGTCAGAGCGGTAACATTGAAAAACAGCAAATATGTTACAGAACTAATTCACACGTTTCAGAATTATAAAAAGCAAAAATCATACTTTAGCCATATATATTGAATATTTTTGTTCTTAAAAAATGAAAAGCAATGAGTTTTAGTACAATTGCTTCATTTGTGGTTTGTATGACCTAACAATAGAAGTTAGTAAAATAAGAAAAATTGACACTGCAGAAATTAAGTTAATTAATTATTAATATTTTAATTAATTAATTTATTTATTTTTTTGTGCCTCAATTTCTTATAACTTCGCTAAATAACTAGATAATAACTAGCATGCTAAATTTGAATTTCTGATCAAGAAATTAAATTTTTCCTGCAACTAATTAAAGAAAAGCAAGCAGCAGAGTTGTGTGTTGAAAAAGTTGAAGTTGTGTGTTGTTTTAAAACAAAACAAATGTTTTATTAGCTTGGATTTGGTAATCTCATAATTTATTTTATCTAAAAACCTTATCGCTCATTTTTATTTCCAATAAATGCTTTTTCATAATGGAATTTGATTTTTTAGCCTAATATATGTATTTTAATATAATTATCTTAATTCTATGTTAAAAATGCAAGGAAATGATATCATATTTAGAGATGTTAACGAAGACTGATAGCATAAACTCAAATATGTAGCTCATATTAACATCAGATCTGTAACATTCATCAGATCTGTAACGGCTTAAAAGTGAGTAATCTAAGGAGGGGGTAAATAACTTCCTTGACCTCCCCCCTTTTATTTTCTTGCATTTAGACCCACTTTAGACTTAAAATCCAATATTAGTTTTTTTCTGCAAAAAAATTTTTTTTTCAGAAAACTCCAACTTCAAATTGGCACTTTTCTAAATATTGGCTCATTTGAACTCGTCACTTGGTGGACTGAACACCAATGAACTATTCCTGCTCATAATATTAAACAGAAGTATGTATGTGTGCAATGTATCATTCTATAAGAAAAAGTATATTTCTGAATGTATGTACATTCATTTAATAAATATACAAAAAAGGATATTTTTAGCAGAAACTTTAGAAATAAAAAATACACAAAGTTTCAATAAATACCAACCTTCTGGTTTCAAAACCGCATCAGTAAACTGTTTAAGAGGTGTAGTTATATCAATGAAATCCTTTACCACCTATGGAGGAAAATAGTTTATATCAGAATAATTAGAATAATAACACTGTTCGACAAAAAAAAACCTAGAAAATGCTTCTGGTATTTTGAAGACTGATTCTTATGTAAAATGACCCCCTGAATCCGAATATGACCCCCGTTTTCCCCCATCACGTCCCAATTTTTTTTAAAACGCCCCCCCTTTTTTTTCATTTTTCCTTAGTTTCATGGCTATTATATTTTTTTTGGAGGGGAAAGGAGCCTTATATTCACCAATAAATTTTTTTGAAGGTCAAGAGAGACTCAAAGTTTAAAATCATGAGCACCGAGAAAAAATCGGGGAACTTGGGGGGGCGTGGCCCCCCAAAATATTTGAAAAATCACCAAAAACGATCTTTTTATTCTAGTTTCTTTAAAAAGACCTTTAAAACTTTTTTTTCGATGCAGAACCAGAGTATAGGATCCGCTCCTATGGCTCCTGGGTCAGAAAAAATTTTCACGCTGTAAAATTTTTTTAAAAAAATAAAATAATGCTTTAAAAATCGTACTTTGCACTCGAGTTTTAAAGCAAGTCTTCAGCCAAAAAAAAAAACAAAATTGTGGCTGATTCTTATGTCAAATGACCCCCTATTTCCAAATATGACCTCAGTTTCCCCCCTCCACCCCCTCTT
Organism: Uloborus plumipes; assembly: GCA_038373865.1. NCBI lineage: Eukaryota > Metazoa > Arthropoda > Arachnida > Araneae > Uloboridae > Uloborus > Uloborus plumipes. The sequence continues at coordinate 49,094 of JAXGGA010002454.1, read as the reverse complement.
TCCAGAGAGTCCCCCCCCCCCAATTCAGAGTCATTTTACTAATTCGGAGGGGAAAAGTACATTACGTAACCCGTTAACATAATTCTAAAAGGCAACAGAGGTTCAAAGTTCAAAATCATGTACATGTGTACCAAAAATATAAACTATGGCGGTGTACCCCCCCCCCCCCAACAAAAAAAATCTTCTTTTCTTGTTTTTCTAAAAGTCGTTTTAAACCTTTTTTTTTTTTTTTTGTGAAAAATCAGAGTATTGAATTTTCTTTTCTTTTTTTTGGGGGGGGGGGAGGGGGGAGGTATACCGCCCTAGTTTATATTTTTGGTACACAAGTACATGATTTTGAACTTTGAACCTCTGTTGCCTTTTAGAATTATGTTAACGGGTTACGTAATGTACTTTTCCCCTCCGAATTAGTAAAATGACTCTGAATTGGGGCGGGGAGGGGGGACTCTCTGGAAAGAGGGGGTGGAGGGGGGAAACTGAGGTCATATTTGGAAATAGGGGGTCATTTGACATAAGAATCAGCCACAATTTTGTTTTTTTTTGGCTGAAAACCTGCTTTAAAACTCGAGTGCAAAGTGCGATTTTTAAAGCATTATTTTATTTTTTTAAAAAAATTTTACAGCGTGAAAATTTTTTCTGACCCAGGAACCATAGGAGTGGATCCTATACTCTGGTTCTGCACCGAAAAAAAGTTTTAAAGGTCTTTTTAAAGAAACTAGAATAAAAAGATCGTTTTTGGTGATTTTTCAAATATTTTGGGGGGCCACGCCCCCCCAAGTTCCCCTATTTTTTCTCGGTGCTCATGATTTTAAACTTTGAGTCTCTCTTGACCTTCAAAAAAATTTATTGGTGAATATAAGGCTCCTTTCCCCTCCAAAAAAAATATAATAGCCCTGAAACTAAGGAAAAATGAATAAAAAGGGGGGGCGTTTTAAAAAAAATTGGGACGTGATGGGGGAAAACGGGGGTCATATTCGGATTCAGGGGGTCATTTTACATAAGAATCAGCCTTCAAAATACCAGAAGCATTTTCAAGGGTTTTTTTTGTCGAACAGTGTAATTAAAGAAAATATGCCCTGCAACAAGCAATACTTCCTAAGAATTCACTTTTAACAAAGAATGTTAACATAAGTTTAAAACATACCTCTACTTGTAACTAAATTTTATGAGATGATGAAAAACCACAGATTGAAACAGAATGTATGTATCGATAAAAATCAAAATTGTTAAAGAAATGCTTGTATTATTTTGCTATGGAAGTTCAACATAGCCAAATTTTAGTCACCAATTTTAGTGAAACTGTAAGATGCACTTACAAAAATTGTTTTAGATTTCAAAAAGATCACATAGCTGCTAACATTAGAAACTGAAAATTAGGGAGATTTAATGGTATAATTAGGGAAACTTTGCATGCATAAATTTAATGACAAAAATTATAAATTAGTGAAAAATTCCTGTAAAATAATTTTTTTAGAGACTTAAATGGGAGTGTTCTGCTATGCATTTAATACTGCCAGAACAAATGGCATTAATGTGAAATTAATGTAACCAAGATTTGGAATAAACAAAAAGAAAAAAAAATATAGCATCTAGAGGGCAACTAAAAAGAAAAAAAAATTGAAAACAGGAAATTGAACAAAATAAATAAATGACTTATAAATGTAAGAGTGGAGAAAAAAAAAGGAGTACTGCAACTGCTGAACTTTTATAACCACACCTATACATATATACTCTCATGAGAGAAACAGAGTAAGAAACTACTGGGAAGTGATTTAGCCATCAAGTGCTTTTTGAAGATGGATGATTTTGGGAATTTTCTTAACTTTCAGGGCCAAAAAATAAAATACTGGAGATCTTTAACAATAAATCCAGAGCTTAAGAAATCAGTGAAAATTTTGAATTTCACCACAGATTTGGCAAGTTTATGTATGAAGTTAATTTTAGTACACCCCCCCCCCCCCCAAAAAAAAGAAAAGAAAAAGAAAGAAAAGAGAAAAAATAGGACAGTTACAATTATACTCATAAAAAATATAAAAACTCCTAACTTAATATAAAATTTGCATGCACTGAAGATTATTGACTTAGCTTTGACATGTAAATATGCCATGTTCAGTTTCAACTGAATGCATTTCTTTCTCGTAGAAGTTTACATATAAGCTCAGAATGAAATGTTACACTGAAGGATGGAAAAGTGGGAAACCATAGACTTTATATGAATAAAAAAAGATACAGAATATTCCAGCAAATACAAAAAAAAAAGCTTAGTGACAGACTCTTGATCCAAAATATAATTTATAAAAAATGAGAGAAAATAATTAATATACTGAAATGTAGGAATAAGCTGAATATTTCAGAAAATAAACACTTTACCACATGACAAAGAAAAGACACTTCAAAAGCATACTTACTCTACTAACTATTGTCTCTTGAATCTTAGCTTTAAGCTCTTGCAATTTACCAGACAGTGTTTGAGCAATATTTATAGCTTGATAACTGTTTCCCTGAATTTAAAAAGACAGATGCATTTAATAAAAAAATTTTAAAACTAAAAAGAATATAACCTGATATACTCAATTAAAACAACAAGATTGCATATCACATTATAAAAATACTTCAAGCGCATTACTACTTCTCAATCTAAAACTTAAGGGAGGGACAGCATAGATCCAATATGTCACTTGGATATGAGTATCTCAGTTTGTTCTTTCCCCTTTCTCGAGATCCTAGATGAATGCAAAAAAGCTTCTCTAAAGCTGGCACTACATAAACAAATTGGATGTTAGCGTACAGCAAATATTGTAGCTCTTAGCTAAATTATGTAATGAAAGGACATCTATAGAAAGGTAGCAATAGCACTAAGAAAATAATTGTCAATGGAGGCTTGACTTACAAAACCAGCAAGGTCACAAAAAGGAAAATTTTACTGGTGTAATAGTTGTAAAAACGACATATGGAAAGAGTTAAGTGGCAATAGATGGTAAGTATCTTCCCAGTTATGATGTGCTTCTCAAAGAACATTAATGTTGTTAAGAGAATCTGGTTTCCTGGGGGTTTTCTGCAGTGAAAAAGACACATGGGCACACAGGGTGAAATAATGTGAGCTTACTTCATATAGAAATTCAATACGTAAAATGACAAATGGTCAACGTCAAGCTATAACTAAATAAGCTGAATCATAAAATTAAAAAAACATAAGTAACTTTTAAAAAAAACTCTCTAGATAGCAAGATAAAAGATAACTCTACTTTTCACACTAAAGGCTAAATTACACCTCATAATAATTACCTGATTCAGAAACTGCATAAAAATAAGATACATGAAATTGAAGAACTTTGAAAACTAACTAATATTACACACACACATATATATGAGGGTTATTTTTTTTTTCAACCTCTGATCTCATAGTATGAAGGCCAGTCATGCGGCAGATGGCTGGTGTGCATAGTAGGTGACTATGCAACTCTTCCTCTACACAATCTGTCACTGGCGAGTCCAGCATGTCATTTTCTATTGAGTTGCTGTCACATAAACATGGCTGTCCCTATTAATTCTCCCGCCAAGTGTGAATTGAGAAGTGTTTTGGGAATTACTGCAGATTCTTATTGTGAAATTTTGCGACGCTTACAGAGAGCGATTCAAAACAAATGAAGAAACGTTCTGACTTCTGGAATTGTTCTGATCCATGGCAATGCCCGTCTTTATAGAGATCGTATAACTCAACGGTTCCTTCAGAAATTTCAATGGGATATGTTTTGAACACCCACCATACAGTTCCGATCGAGTACCAAGTGACTTTCATCTATTCTCTGAACTGAAGCAGGGACTTCGGGACCCCTGCTTGGGGTCTAGAAAATCACTGTGCTTCCAAAGTGGCGTGGAATACAAAGACACCGTCACAACTTACTTCCAATCATTGGCAGCAACATTTTACGAGGAGGGTATTATATAGCTTGCTCACAGATACAACAAATGCTTCAATTATCAAGGTGATTATGTAGAGAATTATATAGCATTGTACCTTACTTTTGATAATAAAATATTTTTTGTATTTGAATCCGTTTATTTTTTATAGCCTATTGGAGGTTGAAAAAAACAACAACCCTCGTGTGTGTGTATATATATATATATATATATATATATATATATATATATGTATGTATGTATGTCAAAAATCACTTATGGTTCTATTAGTTTACTAAAGGAAGATAGGCTTGCAACAGATACTTGACTTTTTGATACAATTTCCAGCTTGAGCCATGTGCTCAGTCCAGCAAGTTACAAATTCTTTTGAGCTTGCTGATGCTGTTGTCTGGTGGTAGATGACAATCGCCCAGCTTCCTCTTTTTGTGTTACATTCATGCTACTACTTTTTAACATTTCAAACCTCCAAAAGATGCTTTTATAGGATAAATTACATTTTCAGTATTGTGACAAAAATCTCTGGTAAATTTCAGCATCTTTCACTCTTTGACCACAAAAATTTGATCATCATTTCTCTACTTTGGTGCAACTGGTGACAAAGCTGATATGCTTATGCTGTTACAGATAGACAATAACTGACTTGATCCTGATTTCACTGCACACATAAGTACTGCCCTGCCAGCTTCAACATAGGTAATAATCATCAACCTTTGTTTAATAAAATTGTAGAGCAAAAAGTAAGTACTTCTTGTCTTACTTTATTACGTACAGTAGACGCTGCTTACCGTGATCGTATTCGGACGCAAGTAAACTGATAACAATAACTGATTGATTCTAATAAATAATAGAAGTTGAATGATGATACTTGCTGATTATTTTAATTTATGTGTTCTTGAAATGAGGGAATGTGATTGGGAGAAAAAATAGCAACGAGAAAAAGACATCAAACTAAGACAATAGGTAAATTATTAAGTTACATAGATGTCTGAGATTGTTATTTGTCTGCTATTGTTATGCAGTAGTTCATTCATAAAATGTTCATAGTTATGTTTTCAAAACTGCCTGCTGTCCCCCCCCCCCTATGTGAGCAGCTGTCGGATCTTTCTTCTCAATGACACTTTTAGGTTTATCATAATCTGAATCCGGTGTTGAAGTTTGATCCTTGATAACAGAAGCAAAAAAATCATCAGCAGCCAATGCTGCAGAAGTTCTAATTTTCTTATCAATTCAAGATTCATGATTCTTAGCCTTCATAACAGGAGTAGACTGACTATTTCTCTTCCATTTTTGTCACCACAACTACATTCTATTATTTCATGGTTTTATAAATATTCTACGAGTAAAGCAATTTCTGATTATTCTTTCCCAGACAGTGACATCATGACATCGTCATCAAATGAATAACTTCTAAAGCTTTGTTCTACTGGTCAAACACCTACAGCAAGATTTTGAGAGTCCTCCATTTTTTCAAGGACTCTTAAAACATTTCATTTTGGTAATGTACCTTCATGGCTCTAAGGATTCCTTGCTCAGAAGGTTAGATAAATACTTTTTCTCACTGGATTTCAGAAATTAGTTCTGAAACAGAAACAAAAGAGAGAGAGAGAGCTTTTTTTCTTTTAAATTTATTTCGTCTCTGATTTGAGGAAAAATTTTTTTTTTAAATTGATAACAATTAACAAAGTTTGATAACAAAAAAACGATGGTTTTTTAATGTATTTACATTGGACAGGACTTAGCAATTCTGATAACATTAACTGTGACACATAAAGTGGTGTCCACTATACATGAATACATATAATATTTTATCAAGTTTTTAGCATTATCCGATCACAATAGACAAAAGCAAATTTTGATAAAAGAAATTCTAGTAATTAATGTGTAACTCAAACATTCTAAATAGGGATGCATCGATTAATCGGCAGAGCGGATTAATCGGCCATAATTGGTCACTTGTCGGTTATTAATAATCAGCAAAATTTGGCCGATTAATCGACGATTATTTTTAAATATTATTTTTTAAAGTATTTTTTTAAAGTATACCTTCACCAAGAAACTGTGATGTATACTTTAATTTAATGTAAATAAATGTAATTTTCTGCAATTCTTACTATAACATGCAAAATAAAAGTGTACAGAGCAAAAACAAAATAAATTCTTACAGTGCATAAAATTAAATGGAAAATTAAAAGACAAAACTCACATCTGATACTTAAATGACACTATTACGAACAATTAAAGTCCTGAACTTTTAAATTGGAAGGCGAAAAAATGACTCATAATCAGTTAAATTTTCCCGATGTTTTAAATAAAATTATTTTCAGTATGCCTTGAACTCCAATGAATAAATTTATCATCAAGAAATAAATAATTTTCTGCAAACATAAGTACATAACATGTAGCCGGTTAATCAGTAATCGGCAAATTTGCTTATCGGTGCATCCTTAATTCTAAGCATTACAATGAAAAGGTACTTTTCACTCTCATAGAAACTAGAAAAGTTGAAAAATACCTGTCAAACAGCTCAAAATAATACTGTTTTTTAAATTTAAAGAATAGATGCTTCACAAAATTATAGTATTTTAATGAGGTTAAGTTAAATATGAAAATATTTTTATGATTATATAAATTAATGATGTATAGGACTTTTTAAAATGCACATACTTGTCCATGACGACACAGTTCAGCAAGTTGGCGAGACAAATTTTCAGTTTCAGAGCATAACTGTTGAACAGTATATTGCTCAGAAGGAGGGCAGCTACTAATTATTTTCCTACCATCTGCTACTACAAGTTGTACTGCCTGGTATCCTGAAAATATGCAATATATAAACTTTAACTCGTACAAAACAATCTATAGTAAATCAAAAATGACACTAGGAATAAGACATTAAAGAATTTTACGTCTCATTCCTAGTTTATGTCTCAATCCTAGTTTATGTCTCAATCCTAGTTTATGTCTCATTCCTAGTTTATGTCTCATTCCTAGTTTCCTTATTTTCTTTTATTAGAGCTTAGATTATATGCATTCAGGATTGCATGTTTTTATTGCTTTTGATATTAGGAGGTGAGGATATGCACATAAATGCATAAAAACAAAACTTTTTAAACAAGTATATTACTGCATTTTTACTTACAGTTGAACTTTTAATCAGCGGAATGGGTTGGCAAGGTAACTATGGATAAACGAATACCAGCGAAAAACAGTGTAAAAATGATACTAGTGCATGCAGTATCTAAAAGAAGTCCATAACACAACACATTTACGCATACATTTAAATTATAGCAAAATATATTAACATTAAAGGTAAAAAATATCTTTACAAGCAAGAAATAACCAATAATACATTTGTATTTTTCTATGATTATAAAATCATCTCCGTAAAAAAAAAAAAGTGTGAAACGCCCACGGATACTCCAACTGCAGACAGTCGGAAATTTACTGTACAACCACTTCTAGATGCGAATAAGTAAAAGAAAAGGACTTCTGAAGAGGGGAGGGGGGGGTCAGCAAAGAGGTTGCTTAGTACAGGTTTGGTGAATTTGAAATTTTGGAGTTATAAAAATATGACACCATTTTTAAGAATAGTTTTTTTTTAGTTTTCACACGTACAGTAGTGTTTCAAAAATCAGAGATAAGTGGGACTCAACCACCTCCGATTATCTGAAAAATTCTTCAGATTAAAATTTAACACTATTTGGATGACACAAGGATAGGAATCTTTTACTTCTTTGTACTTTTTTCACAAAATACTTAGACCTCAAATGTCATTATTAATTTCCCTTAAACTGCCCCTAAACATATTTTTACTTTTTTTTTCACCATGTCTGTATGTTATGTGCGTAAATTTATAGGCTACCAAAAAGTGCATTTCGATCATTTCTAAATTTATTTCGATGTGACGTCTGTATCTATGCGTATCTGAATGTATTTATCAAGCATAATGCAAAAATGGAGAATAGTAGAAGGCTTATATTTTGTACAGTTACAATTTGTATGACAACCAGCTATACACCTGATTTTTGATTGCAATCCAATGCTCCAAAAAGAGATGTTTACACATTCTCTAACAAATCAATACTAATTTCAAGTCTACAGTTTTATTATTTTCTCAATATGTAGGTGATCAAGTTTAAAAGTAGTGAAAAGGTTTTATTTTAAGATTTTCATGAAAATTGTTTTTAACTAATAAAAACTTCAAGTAAAAATATAAATAAATAACACCTCCAACAAAACCTCGAGTTTTCAAAACTTATTTCTACCATATAAGTAAATGTGTCTACTCATTTGATTATTAACTTCCATTTTGATCATCAAAACCATTCGACAAAAAACGGAAATGTAATTTATTTTCAACAAAGAGAAAATGTCAAAAAAAACCTCAACAATACTGTAGGATAAAAAAGATATCATAAATTGAAAGGTATCAAAAACTTTCTGAAGTCTTCCTGCTGGTATTTCACAGCATAGTACAGTCAAATCTCGATAACTCAAAGCCTTATAACTTGAACATTATTTAATCTTGAAGTTTTCATTGGGTCCCCAGACTCTTGAGAAGGCTATGAGAACGTCTTATAAATTGAGCTACCAATAGCTCAAAGCTTTTAGACGGTAACTTACCCAGACTACAAGTTACCCAGACTTGACTGTATATAACCCACGAGCATCCGTAGAGGTTGAGAAGGCATTTTAATATTCAGAGCTTAATATCAAATGCCAAAAGAGAATGTCTAATTGAAGCAAACCCCCAAAAGTAGTTATATACTGCAATGAAATTAAAGTGAATACCTTCTTCTATGCAAGTAGCTGCTTTAATTTACATTTATGATATTAACAACAGAATGCAATAACAGATAGACCATTTTTTTTTATTTTGAAATAAGAACTTTTATTACTTAAGTTAAATAAAAAACGGCATTTGTTGAAAATTTTTAGTGCACACATTTTAGGTATTTTAAGTGCAAATTTGCAAGCACATTTTAATGATTTTTTAGTGCATGAAAAATCACTAATCATAACATGTCATACACATGGATTCCGAAAGATAAATATTGATTTTAAGTTAACATTAAGTTACTTAAGTTCAGTACATAAACTTATATAAAGAGATCAAACTTTTCCATTCAAAATCTATACAAATGAAGCAATCTTTGAGGATAATTTTTTCATTTTTTATTTTAGATTATTAGCTTTACATCTTAAAACCAATGTCTCAATACTATGCACTTTTAAAAATGGTTCTTTATGTTTCATAAAACTTTTTAAAAATAGGGAATATTCCACTGAATTACATACATATACAAAGACAATTAATGTATTGTAATTGACAAATTATATTATTTTACCTAATCCATTGTCATTAAATGATGGATTAGAGAGCCAAGCTCTTGCTTGTTCGATTCTTCCATTAAGAGTGTGAGCAGGCTGTTGAATATTACTGCGTTCTACATTGGAAATGCCATTGCTTACGAGTCTTATTAATTCTCTCAGCTTCTGACTTATTCCTCTAGATAATGCTTCTGCTTGTGGTGTTGTACCCTGTAAGTAAAGAGGATAAATTTAATGAGCATATGCCAATATTACACAACAAGTGTTTTTATCAAAGCATTAACCAAGTTCAGTAGCTTTCTTTTAATTAATAAATAATAAGAAATATACACTGGTTTAAAAAAACAACTTGGATATAAACTACATAGCTTTTCACATTATAGCATCATGCACAATTTTAACTCATATTATGCTTGAAACCATAGGAAGCACACAATTCAAGTATATCAATTGAGCTTTGGTGCACTGAAAATAAGAATATTTTAATGGACAATTATTTCAAAGCAATTTGCTTATCAAATTGAAACTGATACAAAAATTCTATTATATAATTCCTTTACACAGTAACATTAATTATGAGAGGATGTTAATTCAATATTTTCAGCTGAAGGAAATTTAAGGAAAATGGAGCTTTGGAGAGGAATGCTCAATCAATTAGGGACACATTTTGGTATTTCAAAGTCTTTAGTATCCTGTTTGGAAACAGTTCACAAATCAATGAAACTGGGGGAAAAAAAACTTGCCTTTCCTTCTTGCCTTAATTCACATAAGGCATTTGTCATGGCAGTTATATCTCCGCACATTTTCTGTATAGCTGTGTTATCAGAAGGCAAGCACCTTTCAGCAACACGTTGAGCATAACCAAGGATATATCGTAATGACTTTTCTCCAACCCCGCCTACCACAGTTGTAGGATCTTCAAGCCAATCATGAGCAGCTTCAAGCTTTCCATCCATGGCATTCTGTTAAATGAAAAGAGATCAACTATTTTGAGAGATAATCATATATGTTAAGCAGTACAGTCTCGAAAATCTGTAATCATTCTGATCACAGAAATTCTGGATTTAGGAATTTTTCAAATTTTTCAGAGAATATAATTTTAAGGAAGAAATCACACACACGCCAAAAATAAAACTAAACACATATTTGGGCACTTTTAACACCTTCATAGCCCTCACAAGAAATTAACATAGCCTTACCAAGGTGCTAAATTCTAAGTAAATGAACAACTAAGTATATAAATCAGTAATCTCAAATAAAATAAAAATTAAAAAAAAAAACAGATTTTAGAAAAATGGACATATTTTTCGTAAAATCATTAATTTGTTCAATAAAACAATCCTAAGTAGCATTAAAATATAAAATTTGGAACATTTCCTTCATCTGCAAAAACAAACAAGTAAATTCTTTTTAAGCAGCTACTCTGAGCTGTTGAAAAATGGTACAGAATCTATGTATATTCAACTTACATTAATTAATATGCAAACGTAAGCTTCATATATCAATATACCACCTAACTTAGTATAATGCCAATTTACAGTCAAATCTGAATATGAAGTTGAATTGAGTTTGACCATTTATACATTCTTACTTGTGCTTTCTTCATCACAGTAATATTGTCTGCATCCCATTCATCCTCGTCATAATTAGTTAGTTGTAAGACACGAATAATTTCATTAATTTCATCGGTCATTCTTTGAGCAAGATAATTTCTATTTTCAGCAGCTTCATCAACACCTTTTCCGCCTGAAAAAAAAATAATTTATTAAGTACCATTATTTTTTGAGAGTAACAAAGACATGCACTGAACTTTAAAAAGTAATAAATAAAAATTTTGGGTCTGGTGGGGTAAAGTAGTCATAAAATAGAGGTTTTTCAACTTAGATGGATAATAAGTATAAGAAATTCTTTGAACACTTAGATTATTTTGTTATTATTTTACATTACATAAATAAAGAACAAGGTACAATGAAGTTTAGCACTAAAAAATATACTTGAGTAGTCTTATAACCCTTTCTTTTTGCCATGTATATATGATCCCTTTACCCCATGAGGTGGGGTAAAGTGGTCGTAGTTGAAAATAGATTTAAAGTCACTATACAAATAATCGTATTATTTGTATGTTATTGTTATTTATAATGGTAAAACGAATATGCACGAGTATATGCATGCATTCACGAATATATATGTGTGTACACAAGTATCATACATGTATACTTCAGTTGAGTGAATGTAGGTGTCCACACTTTAATAGCAAAACTTGTAGTTCAAAATGTTGCTAAATATCGCCAAGTTTAGCGACATTAAGTGACAAAAATGATGTCAAATAGGCGATATCTGTTGCATTTCTCACTAATCTCATAGACATAATTTAAAATGGTGTATAGCAAGAAAAGTCAACATACAAGTAAAATTGCAAGAACTATGATAGTTTTTAGGGAAAATAATTGGAATAAATGCCAAATATAGCAAGATTATAACAAAGTAAGCACAAAAGAACATAAAAATAATACTATTTGCAAAATTTGTAACAGTATATATACAAGCACATACGGGCACGTATGTATAGTTATAGATGAACATAATATGCGTGTACGAACTTTTCTATTTGCATATATTTGTGTGTGCAAGTTTATGCATGAGTATATGAGTGTGATGAGTTATGCATGAGTTATGCCTGAATATATCAAAGGCCTGTTCGAGTACATAAGTGTACACATGTTTATGTACGTGAATATTTATATACATAGAATTGGAGACACTTAAATTTATGTATTAATATGAATATATTCATGTATTGATGTACACACCAATGGATAAGTGAGTGTACATTCATATCCTTGTTACCCGAGATATATGCAAATATATACAAAAATATGCGAATGCATACATGTCTACTTGAGTATATACATTTTACGTGTATATATGTATACATCAACCAGTATAAACTTGTATAAACAAGTATATACCTGTATAGACGAATATATATTTGTACAGCAAAATATAGCATTTAGGCAAAAATTATATATTCATGCAGACATGTACGTAATTTTGTATAAATGTATATGTTCACGTACACACACTTATATATACTCGTATTTACCTCACTCCTGTATACACACAATGTATGTAAATGGTTAAATCTATACAACTTTTTTCTCGTACATAAATGAAAACACTCGTGCGGACATCTATCTGTACTTATTCAACTAAATACCAGTATATATTTGTGGTTATAAGTATATACATGTGTACACGCAGTAGCGTACATAGATTAAGGTGCGCTCCCCAGCAAGATTTGTAAGTGCGCCCCCCACCCCCCTATTAAAATGTAAAAAATATTTTCCCCGTGTAACCTTTAGTGCTATTTTTCTGAATCGGGCACCCTCAGACCTCTTGCGCCCCCCCACGCCGCGGGGGTTGCGGGGGCGCTATGTACGCCACTGTGTACACGTATACATAAGTGCATCCACTTACAAATACGTATTTAACTAAAGACACGTACTTTTTTTTGGTGTATTTATAGACAATATATAAATATATATAACTTATATGCATATACTCTTATATATATGTATTTATATGCTTATGTACATACTATAGAAAGTATATGTATGTACATGCTAATGTAACACGTGTGCCCAAGTAAACTTAGTAGTATTTAATCATATTTACTACAAAACCACTACATTTTCACAAAAGTTATTCTCAAAATAATACCTTTCGCAAAAGTTAAGATTAAATGGCTTCAGAAGAGTGATATACGTTAAGCATAATTCTATGACACTTTATCCCATGTCATTTAAATTGTTCCAAAATATTTTCTAATGTAATTACAGCTAGCTGCTAATAAGTAAGTGTTTTTGAGGAATATCTGAAACTTCCTGCACAGTCAATCTGTTTAAAATTCGAATTAATAAAATTTCCCGGTGAAGTTAAAAAGTGTTCAAATTGTAAAAGGTTTCAAACATAAAAAACTACTTCTTTCATTCAATGAAATACCACCAGTAATAAAATTTCAAATCAGAATCAAATTCCTAACTTTTAATCTCTTTTTTTTTTTTTTTTTTTTTAATATTACTCATTCGAACATTTTTTTGTAAGCTACAGCCATTTTTTTCAAGTAGGAACTTTCCTCCATTGATCACTTTACACCACCAGACCCTAGTTTTTAATACAAAAAAGAATCCAATTACTATGACAAAAACTGCACTAATGCTGCTTTGCTATAATGTTTTTTTAGCGTGGGTTCTTTCTGTAAATGATAAACAGGACTTACAATTTTACTTTTTTTTCTGATGAACTATTTTTTCATTCAATTAAGTATTTAATTTCAAAAAACGAACTGACTAAAAATTACAGCTTATTTAAAAAAATAAAATTACCTTGACTTAAAAGCTGAACAAATATTTTCATGCTGCAAATCAATATAGGAGCTAAAGATTTGACTGATTCCAGGCAACGAATTAAAATTTCTCTATGGACTTGGTGAATTAATTCTTTCTCTCTTGCATCCACTTCTTTGGAAACTTTAGTCAAACATGGACTGAGATCCTGAAGATAACCAAATAATAAATGAATATAAACAGAATTGTATTAAGAGTTACGTATGTTTTTAATTGTGCATAGCAAAACTAATGAATGAACTTAAATGTTCACCACAAAAAATACAGTAGAGCCTGTTTAACACAAATTTACTTAATATCAAATAATGCTAAATAATTAAATACTTGTTCGGTCCTTTGATTTTTTCAAATCACTTACTAATTTATCAGATAAGATTATACATGGTTGATTTTAAACAATTTTTATGGTTCTGTAAATTTTGGGTTAATGAGGCTCAACTGTATTTTATAGAAAAATATTTATTTATCAAAGGTGCTAAGAAAAATGTCAGCTAACAAGTTTACTGGTGAGTAAAAGATATAACTAACTGGAAAACTAAAAACACACACATAAAACAACTGCAAATAATTAAGAAAATATATTCATCTGTTAACCATTATTAATTAAAAAAAAGGATGGAGCTCTATGCTCCATCACATAGAAAAATCAGTTTGCGACACACTGTAAGCACTCAGCCCACCCTATGCAGCTTCTTTATCTTCTTATCCTTCCAATACCTACTTGTTTGCATCAGTAGGTCATGAATTAACTGAGAAGGTCTTAGATTCTTATGAGAATGTGAGCAAATGGTTTGATCAGTAAAACACAACCAAAGAGAAAGGTTTCTCTAGGCGTAATATCCCCAATTTGCGTGGAAGATGCACAAGAAGCCATGGAGCATACTTAAAATAAGGCATATTTTATCACTTTTTCACACATTAATAAATAAACAAATCCCATAATTATTTAAACTAATCAGATTTACATATTTCAACTAGAATAGGTGTTTAGCTATGTTTGACTTATGTTTAACATTTTGGTAAGAATACAAATAAAAGAGTAACTGACTCAAATTTTTAATTTGGAGGAACATCACACATACCTTAACAAATTGAACCAAGTCTTCCATATTTTCAATAACTTCAGCAACAGCAAGATAATCAAGAACTTTCTTGCATTCTCTGATTATTTTTCTAACTTCAGACTCGTCAAAACAAAGTAACAATGCATATGTATCCTGCAGAATGCCTAAATAATGAATAAGTAAAAAATTTATATAAAGTAGGATTAGTTAAGGTATTAAGCCCAAATGGCCCAAGAAGCCACAAAGTTCCAAGGCAGAAAACAAAAGTCCCAATATTATCTTCAATGAAATGACAATTGAATAGGTTACAAAAAAAATTACTCATATAACATTTTTTTCTCCTTTTTTTTACATTGACAACAAAGTATAGTATTGCATTTTCTGATCATATGTAAATTCAAGAGAAATTAAAAACTGGAAGATAGTGATGCAAACAAATTTTTCACAGTAGTTCAGTCATTTATCATGAGCACTTGTACCTTTGAGCTGAGTTATAGTTTCATAAAATCTTACAATTTTATTTTGAACTTTACCTTTTGCACCTTCAATAAGTTTTTTTCTTGCAGGCTGAGAATAAGGATCTCGTCTTAGCATGACAGAAGCTTCTTCAAGTAATTTGGATGCTTTTTCTACTCTTGTCAATGCTGTCGGCATATCTTGTCGAAATATAGGGTCATCACTGCTGCTTATAGTTTCACGACCAACCTATGATATCATTTAAGTAATTTCATTAGGAATTCAGTATGAACATGACATTACTTAGTTAAGTAATTTTTTTTATTTAATAAAGTAATGGGGTCTAAAGTTCGTCATAGTCAGATCCTAAAGGACTATATAATGTAGGTACAGGAGTTATACTTATTTTTTTGGCCATTCATAAGTCATATTTCAACTTAAGGAATGGTGGCGTGGGGAATTCTGAATTCCAAAAAACTGCCTTAACTCAAAGGCAGTTAAGTACATATGAGGTACAATACTAAAGGCCAAGAAACATAGGCGGACTTACAGGGGTGCCCCGCACCCCCAACATTTTACTTAAATTTTGAAAAAAATAAATTTCTTTTCATCTTGGAACAGTTTGGAAAATAAATTGCTACAATTCATTTGAAAGAAAACCTAAAAATACAATATATTATGTAGTTCAGAGTTTCTCAAAGTCCAGACCTCCACGGACCCCCTCCTAAAAATTACTAATTACCCGAAATTTCGGGGGGGGGGGGAACCTCATATGTTGCACCCCCAGAATATACAGCCTAAATCTGCCTATGCCAAGAAACAACCAAATCTTTGTAAAGTATAAAATAAATAAGTGTGAGAAAGAAACATAAAAATGGTAAAATAAATAATTGTTTAGATAAATAGGAAAGTATATAAAAAAAGAAAATTTGAAATCATGTCTGATATTGCAAAACTCCAACACATCTGCATGAAAATAATCAAATTTTTGTTGGGTTAATAACATTAACCAAATGGTATGAATTAATGTATAACAAATTGCCCTACTACTAAAAGTCAAGGATCAAACATAGTAATCAATAGCAACATTACCCAAATTTAATGACTCAATTTCATACAGTAAATAAATAAATAAAACATAACATCATCATACCCTGACTAGATTAGCTACAGCTAAACTAACAGCCTCAACAGGTCTTGATAAATCTGGCATAGCATTGCCATCTTCGGCTTCTTCATGAAGAATAACTAACCTAGAGACCTATGAAAAATAGTAAAATATTCTTGAGTGTTACAACTAGAATAATAGTGACAAGAAACTAGCAAATCAAAAAAACAAAATCAATTACCCGTTTTTCTTTTTTTTTTTTACAAAAACAAAAATGTTCCATCTTAATTATAATTTTTACTAAACAGTACCAATTGAAAAGACAGTTAACATGTTGACCGCCCCAAGCTACAAAAACTGCATAGCTTATGAGCTGGGCCAAAAACAGTGCATCTGTCAGACAGTGTTGATTTACTAATAAAATGTATTGTGAATAGCAATTAATGAAGCATACATTTTGCTGTAAAAGTTACCGTCCTCACCAGTCATGTAACAATTTGATTTTCAATTGATTTGACTGCCAATTGGTCAAATTTTGATGAAAAAAGCCTAAGTTTTTATTATTTACACTAACAAAACATTTTCTGAGGTTAGAGGGCCCAAGTAGTCTGGTTGTTTAAAAGATTGAGTGAACTTTTTCAATTGAAATTGAAACATAAAATGCTTCCTTAGATTCTGCAGAAACTTTTATACACTGCGATGCAAAAGTTTAGACAAAATGCAAATATGTGAATAAAAAGAAAACTATTCAACGAAATGCTTTCAAATTTCTACTGCAGGTACACAATATGGTCCCAAATACGTGTCTGGAGTTCTTATAACTGTAACTGGAATCAAATTATGGATATTACGAAAGACATTTTTTTACATTGTTGCAAAAGTTTAGACAATAGTCAGATTTTATGCAAATATCCCTTGAAATGTGATTGGTGAAGGAAATGCTGGACTGTATTATTCATTTATAAAGTGCAGAGATTGCTGAATAAATAATCAAAATCTCAAAAGCTCTTTAGTTCTCGTGTAAAGAAGATGAGAAAGTTTGGAAGCCGAAATTTGAAAATGAACCTACTTTATAAATTTTTTGTCTTTTAAATCGGCTCTAGTATGGTACTACATTGTTTTTTACTTTGTGGAGTGCAAATTCAGACATGCGTATCGATCAAAAAGTCCAAGAAAAATTATATTACTTAAGAATGAAGGAATTGAAAAAACGGCTCGAACTGACAATTCGCCCCTTAATCCTACAAAACTTCAACTTGGGTCAAAAACAGCACGTGACAGCATAAGTAGATGAACAACTGAATCGGAATGCATAAAAAAAAAAAACAAAGAATTGTGCCTGAGCCTTTTCGGACAGAGTATCCCAAATAAGCCAGATTTTAATGTGAAAAGTAGCCTATATATCATCGTGACTAAACAATGAATGATACTTTCTTTGATAAAAATTATTAAAATTAGGATGGCCTAGATGGATTATAATTCTTTTCGCGGGACTTGAGAAATATCCAATGATCATATGCTGTGCTGCTTTTACCATTAAAATCTGGGTTATTTGGGACACTCGGTCCGAAAAGGCTCAGGCACAATTCTTTGTTTTTTTTATGCATTCCGATTCAGTTGTTCATCTACTTATGCTGCTACGTGCTGTTTTTGACTCAAGTTGAAGTTTTGTAGGATTAAGGGGCGAATCGTCAGTCTGAGTCGTTTTTTCAATTCCTTCATTCTTAAGAAATATAATTTTTCTTGGACTTTTTGATCGATACGCATGTCTGAATTTGCTCTCCACAAAGTAAAAAACAATGTACTACCATACTAGAGCCGATTTAAAAGACAAAAAATTAATAAAGTAGGTTCATTTTCAAATTTCGGCTTCCAAACTTTCTCATCTTCTTTACACGAGAACTAAAGAGCTTTTGAGATTTTGATTATTTATTCAGCAATCTCTGCACTTTATAAATGAATAATACAGTCCCGCATTTCCTCCACCAATCACATTTCAAGGGATATTTGCATAAAATCTGACTATTGTCTAAACTTTTGCAACAATGTAAAAAAATATCTTTTGTAATATCCAAAATTTGATTCCAGTTATAGTTATAAGAACTCCAGACGCATGTTTGGGACCATATTGTGTACCAGCAGTAGAAATTTGAAAGTATTTCGTTGAATAGTTTCCTTTTTATTCACATATTTGCATTTTGTCTAAACTTTTGCATCGCAGTGTAGCTCTCAAGCCTTGATTTTTCATATAAATTTTCTAACCATTAAATCTCAAACAACCTATTGCAGGCAATGCCAGTTGACCCTTTCTTGGAAAGGTTTCCCTCTGATTTTTTTTAAGCATTTTACCACATACTAGACTAAGGAATAATATAAATTTAATAATTTAGAGATATTTCGAGCCGACTTACTACTAGTACGATGAAAACTCATCCCATTTTCAGCGGTGTCTGGTTTCTTACGAACACAAGACATTTAAAAATAATTAGTGGATTCTTTTGGAATAAAATAGCAAAAGTTAAAGCTGGATGCTTTTTAAGTGTCAATACAATACAAGAATAATGAGAAAACGATAGGTGTGAACTTCAATTAGGAATTTATCCGAAAATATTGCAGTGTACAAAGGCTTTTATGGTGTGTTATTTTCGTCTCTTCGTTTTTGACCCAAAAGGAAAAACAGTTAATATTTTAAAAACAAATACAGGGTTTCATTAAGAATGACTCAGAGATGATGTGAAAAAATATTGGTCTTCATATTCAAATTTAGTTCCAGGGAATTTTGGTTTAACTACAAATTTTTAAGATGGACAAACACTTTTGTAAGCCACTGTATTTTTTTTTTTTTTTTTTCAAATATTTATACCATGAGAAAATAATTTTTCCTTTTTCTACTAGTAAGCAATATTTTAATACAATCATATTCAGCAGCATTCATTTTATTAAATGTGACTGTTTTTTTAGTAAAAAGTTATTTAAAATTAGTTGTATCAAAGTATAATCAACATTTTTTGTACACATTTATTAAATCATAACTAATGTACACATACTTTAATTTTAATTATATAATTAATAAGTTTATTATTTATACAGCAATAGAATATATATTACACAGCAATAGAATTGAAATATAACTCTACTGCATCATAACAATAATATCATGTATCATACACATAATTTATTACGGTATCCTGGACTTTTTATAAAAAGAAGGCAAATAACATTCTTAAATGAAGAGAAAAAAGACCTATTTCATTTTTTTTAAACTTTAGTATTTGTCAATTAAAGTGATTTTCTCATAGTATTTAGAAAATTGTGAGTTTAGTTTTGTACATCACTCTGTACCAATAAATGAAAAATCTCCCACAAAAACAATGACACAGATTTTTCAAATCTTCAGTCTTTCTCCCCTAACCCCTCCCCTGGACAGTCACTTAAAATTTTTCCAGAGGGGGGTCAAAGGATACATACTCCATGTATTACATTTAAAAATATCAAAAATCATCCCTACATGTATGTATGTACATGAATTGATTTCTAAAAGCCATGGACCTTCCTACCCCCTACCACCCAAAATGATAGGCTTGTCCTTCCCTTTCCTTTAACAAATTTGAAAAAAAAAAAAAAAGGCTAAGTTCTGCAGATATGGTTTACAACCCTCCTTTAACTTGTTTTCTTCTTCACAAAGAAAAAAAAAAAGAGAAGGAGAAACAGAAAAATCAGTCCCTTTAACTCTTCTCTTCTCTCCAGTTTAGTCACACTTGAGCTTTTTTTTTTTTTTTTTGCTAGGGCAGGTATTTAAGGCATAGTTTAATTTTTAATTTTTTTTTTTTTGAATAACACATAATTAATCGATTCAGTTTCGGGAAGAAACACTTTTTTTTTCCTTTGTTCACTTATTCTTTTTCGATGGACTATTTCTGCTAAAACGTATAAAATTCAAACTTCTTCAAAATAGTACCATTTTGAAAATATGTTATGTTTTTAATAGCACAAAAGAAGGAAATAATCACTTAGAGAAAAAAAAAAGAAAATAAAAAATTTATTGAACAAATTTAAAATGCATAATTTTCGTGCTTGAACAAAAAAATGGAATTTGATGAACAACTTAACAACAAGCTTAAAATTTTAATTTTTTCTAGCTTTATAATATTCAATAAATTTTAAATGAGCATATATTTCCTTGAACTCGCCCGACTGTAAAATTCTCATAACCACGGATTTCAGCGCTTTTAACCTTCTGGCAGTCTGAACTTTTAGTGCAGTCAGAGCTTCCAACTGCTATGAAAAAATCATAGTTTCTACAAAATACAGCCTTGAACGATTGCGTTACGAAAACGTCCCTGAACCTTACGATTTTCTTTTTTCTTTATACTCTCAAGAAACAATTCAAACATAACAGATAAGAATCATACTATGATCCTTTAGTTAATGAATCTTTTGTACTTAATAACATTCTAAATTTTTGCTTAAAAATAAACAAAATTGATTTATCATAATATATCATTAAAAAAAGTTTAATCACATATTTTCAAAGTAATTTGCTAATTGTACTATTGTAACTTTAAACGTAAACTATTCATTAAGTTTGTTACATTTTCTATTAAATATGTCATTTTACCTCCTCCCCCTCAAGGTCAAAACTCAGCTGCGAGTTTAGATTTTCAAAAGTTGGCAGCTCTTGGTGTAGTAAATTCACGGCCAATTTAAAAATTTTTACTGTTAGTCTATTTTATATTATTTCATAATTTTCTGCAATTTTAAAAGAAGTTATGCTAAAAAAAATTGTTTTTAGCATTACAATAGAGACTTGTTAAAGCAAACTCCAAAGGGACCTTTAAAATCTGTTCATTTTAATCTTAGTCTTAGCCAAAGAGCAATTACACTTAAAACAATGGGGCGAGAATCAGAAATGTAGTTTGCCTTAGCAGAAACTGGTTAAAAGCATGCTTGAATTAACGAGGTTCGACTATACCGCCAAACCTCAAAAAACTCAAAGAACAGACCGATTTTTCTAATACATTATAAAATTTAATAATTTCAGCAGCATTAGCATCAGAAACAAATAAAAGAGAAATTCAATTTAGGTGAGGAGGAAAAGTCTATACAATGTCAAAGTTTTAGTAGTTGATTCTTTCACCTTAGAATGACCTTCAATTTCTGTTTTATATATTTAAGAATTTAGATACTGAGCTGCTTATAAGAATGAAATATTCAGCAATAATACATATTTTATAGCATTTTATCATATATTCTTATACAACAATAGACACTGATTAGCATTTCATTACTCTAAAAAAAACAGTGATTGTTCATAGTAAAGTGAAAGTGCAGGGTATAACTATACCAACCAATAACTATAAGTATCCTATCCAATTACACACACCTAAATTAAGATTTAAATTGGAGCATTAGTATTTTCCCTTAAAAAAATAAAATCATGTACATCTTTATTCAATATGTAAGTTATGAAAACTTTTTTTCTCTAAAATAATTATTTCTTTTATAAAGATCATACCAATAAAGTGTCGCATTTAGTCCCTAATTAGGTTAATTGGTAAATGAAAAGGTCTGTATTTAATTCAAAAATTCAAGACTTTCATCCATCTATCTTCAGCAAATTATTTATTAAGCTTTAAAAAAAAAGCATTCTTAATGTTACTTTTCCAAATGTATAAACTTTATTGGACAATCATACATTCTCTGTTCACTCCTTTCTTTTTTAAAAAAATCACTTTATAGTGGTGAATGCTTTTTTTTTTTTTTTTGGTCTGGAGTTGATACACATATACATACATACATTATACAAAAAAAATCAGATTATACTCCTTTCAAGAAATAGTTTGAGCATGGAACTGGGCATCAATGTTTTGGGGGGATTAATGGAATGGAGTTTAATTCACGGAGATCATTAGATCATTAATCGCATTTCCAAAATTAATCATCATAAAATGCGATTTATGACTACAGATGTAACAAAATAATTGTCAAATGTAATTTTAAAGCTAAATCACACTTTAAAAAACTATTTCAGCATAATATGCTTTTCTATAGAAAAATGCTGTCATATGCATAAAAATCAATCAGTCCAAGTTATTTCTTTTACTTCATATATAGCACAAAAATAAAATTCATTTTATCGTTCAAAGGACTATAAAAAGGATACATGGGAAAGTGCATAAGAAAACTGTTTCACTAATGGTATGGGTGTGAATATGGACAATTTATTTCCTGTACTTTTAATATAGAAAAGTACTATGAAATACTCCAATAATTTAATTCATACTAAAACAAATGACACCTTGTTTTCAATTGAGTGATCGTGTATTGAAAGTTATGGTATGTGTATACTTTTAAAAAGTACGAAATAAGATTTAAAAACTAAATAACTTAAAATAAAACTCGAACCGGTAATTAAACCTACAAATCATTAATAATACGTTAATAGTGTCATTAGCTCTAAAACACTGAAAACACTGCATTCATTTTTATATTATGTATTCAAATTATAGAAGTTGCATTTAAAAATTGAAGAAAAAGTTTAAAATAATTTACTTGTTGGGCGACAGGCTCTAATATACCCTCGATTGTTTTTGTGTGAAAAACAGACATTTTGATGGCTTATTGTTCAATTCATAAACAAATATTCTATTTCCTGTACTGAAAAGAAAGCTAATACCAAGAATACATCAGAAATGAAACTGAAAATTTTACAACACAACCACAGGCGGGGCACTCGATCAAGCCATCTCTGCTGCCCACGAATAACGTCAAACCATAAATGGAAACAACACCTCGTGTTCTCTGGAACCACAACAAGGGTTTTCATTGGATGCTTTATCCAGTTCAAGCCTACGCAGAAACGGAGCCTGAGATAGTGAATGAAAAATTGAGTAGGATGGTTGATAACGCAAGCGCAACACACACACGATTAATATTTATTTATTTTTGAAATTTCTTAATCACAAAACACCGTAGGTTGTGCTTTTTTTTTCTTTCTTTTTTGAAACGTCTGCAAGAAAAATGCAACCCCGTTGCCCTTGAAAGAAAATAAGTTTCGGTATTTGTTAAAATCGATCAAATATTGAATGTCAGATTTTATTCACATTGAGGTTAAAACGAATGAAATCAGTAATTTTTGCTTTTATAATTTAGAATATGTTGTTCCATTCACTGAAATGAAATACACATAGCTATCTATGAAGGCGTTTTACATGCAGCGCACGTTAAAAGGTAAAAGAGAGGGGTCCTACTCCCTAATTTCAAGGCAATAGACTGAGGTATACTGCCGTGCTAAGCACAAAAGTCGTATCTGCACTTTTGAACAAAATTGAGTTATTGTCACCAGGTGGTTCTTTATCACGTCTTTTACCTAAATACAAAGTTTTATGGTCACTTGAGAGCGGGAAATATTTTTAAAAATATTCTGAAAAAGTTTCATCTGAATCAAATACATGGAGACGCAAAACTTTAAAGAGTAATATCTCAGTTTGAGCTCGACTGCAGACACCACTTTTGCGTTTAGCACGGCAGTATACACCCCTAGGTAAATTGCAGTGCTTAATCTATAGGAGGGAGAAACCTAAAATTACGGAACCATGCGATAATTGTAGTAGTAATAAAATTTTTTAATAACTAATAACAATCAAAAGATCATTGTAAAACATGGATATTCAGGACGCATACATTTTTTGCTCCCGTGTCCCTGTTATCGAATTATAAGGTCTTTAACCCTTTTGCTGCCCTTTTTTTTCCGAGAAAAAAATAAAATAATTACAAAAATACATCAGCTACAATGCAAATATCGATAAAATTCGGAAAAGGAAAAAAATTACTTGTCAGAGGGTAAGGGATGAGTGGGACATATATGTTCCAGTGTTTTTTTTTGTTTTTTTTGTGGGACACATGCGTCCCAAAGGATATAAATTTCAAGGATCAAGGGATACCAGCGGGGCATGCGCTAACAATAATGCAAAGCATATTCATAGGTCCATTGAAATTGCCTGCGGGACAGATGTCCCGGTGGTAGTGAAAGGGTTAAAGTCTCCTAAAATTTGCAGAAAAGTCGCCAAATGTTGCGAAATTTAGTTCAGTGATGGAAAGAATCTTTCACAAGAGTTTTATTAGACTGAATAGCAAAGGTGAAATTGCGAGTCAATTTTTCGTCAATTTTGTGCTTCTCTTTAAATAGGGAAGTTTTCGATTTTTCAATTTTATTTTTATATGATAAAGCAACATACATGAACATCAACGGCGAAAAAATTTTTGCGCTGCGACAAGTAGTTTTTTTTTTAAATAATTTTTAAATTTCAAGCGGGGATGACGTCACTGGGCATTCGTTGGCGCTTTTGAACTTTCTACTAAGGCGAAGAAGGAGCGAGAAGCTTTAGATGCGAGGAGCTCGAGAAACCGGTTTCTCCGGCTTCCGCACTGTTGTTCGCTCTGCACTGCCGTAATTTTTTTTTATCGCCAAGTGATGTGTTCTAAAAATTTGAATACGAATTTCGCCAAAAAATATCAAAACAATCACCCCTAGCCAGGGCCTGATTATCCAAAAGGCACGAGAAGCTTGTGCTTCCCCTAAAAAATATCAGGGGGCCCAAAAATGACTGAAAACTTGTGATTTAAAATTGTAGTTTCTCCTTTTAAATGCATATCTTAAGGTTACTATAAACACTCGAACTGGTTCAATAAAATTTTTCTGGAAAGTTTTAAAATTGAAGACACATTTCATAAAACATTAATCCCACCAGAAGTTATTTTTAAATGTGGAATTTGACGCTACTTTTTTACAGTGTACTTTGATTATGTTTTATTAATTTTGAGAAGTAATAAATCTAATACATCTTTATAGAATTGCAATGCAACCATGTGTATTATGTGTGAAAATTCTACATATTAGTGGAGGAAGGGGGCAGACTTTAATCCGAATTCTGTTTGGGCAGCTCTTAGAAATGATATGTACCTTTAGCGAGATTTGTTTCAATGTCTCAAGAGTAGAAATACCCCCCCCCCCTTGCTTCAAAAAGCAGGGGGCCTCAAAATGAGACAGAGCTTCCCCTAACTTTACTGGTTAATCGGGTCCTGCCCCTAGCAGGGTATTGGATAGCTCTTTGATTAATCCAGTTTTAAATAGTGAATTAGTAGGCTTTAAGGTATTAATTACGGAAGGAGAAAATCCCGCAATGAAACGATAATATAGCAAAAATCAAATTTTTATTGATGAAAGGCTGAAAGTTACTGCCATCCTCCGTCACGGGTTTCGGTTTCAAGGCGCGCTTTTTTTGCGCGTGGGTTTTTAAAAAAATCATTAAGAATCAACCGTTGTGTTTTAAAATTCGGCAATGGTGAATTTTTGTGTTTTGTAAGCCTCTTGACAATATTTAGTAGTTAAAAAAGGGATATTCAATAGGTCACAACTACCCTATTTCGACAAAAAAGATCCAGCACTTGTAAACACAGTAAAAATAAATAAATAAATAAAATTATAATAATAATTAAAAGATAAATCAATAAATGAAGTTTTAAAAATAATGTAAAGTACATTAATATATTTTTTTAAAAATCTCGTTAAAGGAAAAAAGGAAAAATGTTTTTAGCTTGAGAATGTCTGAGAAACTAGAAATTTAAAAATAAGAGCCTCAAAAAAGTGTTCTTAAAACAAATTGTAAAAAGATGCTGGATTAGAAAACTAGCAATTCTTCGCAAAGTTTGAAAAAATATATATATAATAGAGTCGTTATTTCCAATTGAATATATTCCTATTTGGCTACTAGATATTGTTAAGACACTTACAAAACTTAAAAAAATCACCATTGCTGAATTTCAAAACGCAATGATTGATTTTTAATGAATTTTTGAAACAAAAACTACGCGCCAAAAAAAAGCGCGCCTTGAAATCGAAACCAGTAACGTTGGAAGGCTGTAAATTTAAGCCATTCACACACAAAATTGTATTACAGCTATACGAGCTTTTCATTGAGCAGTTTTTTTTCTTCCCTTATATCAATTAGTTTTATTCTATTAATTTACTATGGAGATTAGATTCGTCAAAGGGCGATCCAATAACCTACCAAGATATTTTACTTCTCTAAAAATATCAAGGAGTGCCTTCGCCATGTTAACCTTTTGGACTCGGGCTGTTTTTTAGAAACTTTTCTTTCGACCCTACGACAGTTGAACCAAAGATTTCTTTTCCATTGAAAAGAGAAGGTGTAAACTGTCGTACCAGACGTATGAAACCTTAAAAAAATTCCCGGCTCCAAAGGGTTCGAGTGAAAATCTCAACCCCGTCCTCTAAAAAAAAAAAGACTTAAGGTACAGCATGTGTACCGCCTGGCTCCTAAAGGTTAAATTCATCAACTTAATATACATTTTTCTCGGCATTGGTAAATGGTAAAGATCGGGCTCATTTCCATACATGCTCGAATAACATGTTTTAAATAACATATCCTTTTCTCTCAAAGTGAGAATAAAAATATATTTTTAATATTTTACCCAAAACCACTTTTAAATTAGTATTTTTAGTGATTTTTGACTCCATAAAAAATCTTAATATATCGTCAAATCCTTGTTTTAAAATTGAAAACATACTTCATAATTTTTACGTCATTAAAAAATTTACCGTGTAAGGCAGGAATTCAAGTGAAACAGGTGATCGCAAATTACAATCGCTTCTGGAAATGAATTGCATTAGAACGTTTCTTGATAAAAACATCGTGACGTCAGCGTAACGTTTGCCTATGAAAAACGAGCTAGATAAAACGTCACAGCCTACTTGGCGAATAAGAGGAGATCACTGACTGATTGTGAGCTCTTATTGGCTCCACCCGTAGTGACGTCAGTGCCAAGTTAAGTTGATGATAATGTAATTCACTTCCAGTAGCGATTGCAATTCGAAGCGATTGCATTGGTGTTTCACTTGAATCCCTGCCTAAGCTTGATAGATATTGAGAAAAGGAGCATGAACATGAAAAATTCATGTTTTCATAAACGCTCTCAAAATTTCAGAGTGGGGTCTATTCACGATCTGGGTTCGAGACTAGGGCTAACCACGTGATCCGTGAGTTTACATTTTCAAAACCAATGCTGAGAATCGGAAAAGTTCGCTTTTAAAATTATGGATTAAATATATTCTTTTGTAGTTTTCATGCTATATTTTTGTTCCAGAAGAAAGTTTTTTACATGCTGATCTTCTGTTTGACTCTCGGATGTACGAAGGGGGAACGAAAATGAAGCTGTAGTGAAAAAATGTGTACGCTTCCATGGCTGTCATTTACAACATCTACCGACTGAATAAAAGGCATGTAAAAAGTCAATCGGATGAATTTTGTGCTAAATGAGCATTCTGTGGTCTGCTCTAAACATTTCTGAGCAGAGGATTTCAAATGATGCTCCATTGTAAATCGCCGAGGCTTAATAAAAAAAATGCAATGCTGACAATGTTTCCGTAAAGCCGGTAATGTGTGAAAGTGAACGCACAGCTTTGCTACCATTAAGTAAGTTGCTAATATTGCACAAATTAGTACACCTGTATGTTCCTCATTTTATTAAGTCTCAAATTCTTTTGAATTTAATTAGGTGCATTTAGTACTTTATTTATACTTTCATTGAGAACAGCGTATTAATAAGCTTTTATTTGATTAGTATTTAGTTTTAATTAATAAGAATTAAGAATGCATAGTAGTAAGAAAAAAAATCGGAGAAGGTTTTCCTAAAAAACATTTTGTTTTTCGGTTTGAAGTGCAAGTTAAGTGTGTTTAGTGTTCATTCCTGTTATTTTGTTTGCAGTTCTTCCTCGTTTTCAAGCAAGCATCATTGCTTTGAACATGAAGTCAGACAACATTAAACTACAAGTCTTTTTATGAAACAACAATAACAAAATGGACAGCAATAGAGTTTGTTAGTATTCTTTAAAATCTACATACTCTTTTGCTGATCTTTTTTGTGCGATATTCTACAGGCATTTTGTAACAAACACACAGAGGTAAGAATAGCTTTTCTATTTATTTCTATTATCGATTTTCTATGCTCTTGTTAGGCTAATCTGAGTCTCATTTGCTAGCATAATGAAAGAAGCATGATACATTGATGCTGTTTATTATTATGGAAAAAATTTCCGTCAACAATGGAAATTACTCGTCAACAATGGAAATTACTTGTTCTTCAGTTGCATGTTTTACTCATTAAAGCCGATGGATTTGTATGCAAAACTAGAACACAGTAGAACCTCAATAATTCAAAACTCTTTAACCAACCCATACATGTGATTCTTCAGCCAATTGGCGGAAATCAGCCAATTTGTTTGGCAAAACATTGTTTCTACCTTCTACCGATCAGCCTTAAAAAATTTCCCATCCGCTCTAAAATTTTCATTCCATTTAAAATTTCCACGATTTCTAGACGAAGATAATGGGAGATAGCGATTTACCCAGCTTTAAAAGGGAGCATTCTTTGCTTGCTTGGTTTTGGTTAGAAATTTCAATTTGAAAAAAGGAAAAAATTTGAATAAAATAAAACGGAGCTATTGAAACCAAAATGATAGAATTTAAAAATAAAAAAATACAATAAAATTTTTTACTAAATGCATTTAATAGCACTTTTGCCCGTGGAACCAAAAAGTCACGACATGTCTAATATTTTCAGCCTAATTGTTTTGAAAGTAATCACATGTATGCCAACCTTTTTATCACATATTTTCTTAGAGTGCTCTTTAGGGGATTCTGTCGAAATTAATTTAAAAAACTGAAGGATAGCCCACAGCACCATTTCTCAACTTTTTTAAGCTTGCGTACCACTTGATTGTACAGTACATCATGGATAAATGTATCATTTCGGATAAGTGATAGTATTTTTGGATTTTTAAAAACTATGGCTAGTGTTAAACATTGATTTATAGAATGATCATTACAATTTCATTGAAATACGCCGAAACATTATTCTTCATATATAGTTGCTGAAATAATAAGTAAACTTTTTCGTAATATGCATTTGTTCAAAATTTTATATTCATATATTATTTTGTCATATTTTGTTACTGATAAAATCATTTTAATAAATATGCAAAGATATAAAAAAACAATTTACTATCTTCTCATAATAATCAAATATTTTTATTTAATGTGATCCTGGTGGTTGTTTCGTAGAATCCTTATTTTTTGAAGTGTACTGACGGCCAACGGCCTTTTGTGTACCAGGAACTAGTAAGCAGGGCTGCGGAGTCGGAGATAAAATGGTCGACTCCGACTCCGGGATTTTAAAACTCCCGACTCCTGTTTTTTTTTTATTATTTATTTTTCTTCCCAAATGTGAAGAGGGAAAAACCCTAAACAAAAACAAAGGTTGAAATGTTAAGTCCATTTTTAAAAGTTTCATTTTTATTCATGGTCGTAGCCAGGACTCACTTTAGGGGGGGTAGCAAGCTGGGGTATCCCAGTTGGAGGTCATGGAAGGTCATTGTGACCTCTCAAAAAGTTCAATTTTCTTAAGAATTCTCGCAGGTAATTTCACATTTACCTCAATTCTCGGAGGTCACTGTGACCTCCCAAAAAGTCCATTTTCTCCAGAGCAAAAGACAAGTGCCGCTCTTTTCATTTGACTCCGTACAAAACTAATAGTTTTCTTGTTAAATGGCTAGACTATATTTTAACACATTGCATTTTTGATGCAAATATTTTTTATTCACTTGCATAAGCCCAAACCAGGGTTGGCAAGGTTGTGGACAGAACGGTAAAAACCACGGTTTAAACCGTCCTATCCAAAACCCATGTGTCCAAAACTGTCCTAAACTGTCCAAAACTACATTTTTAGTACAATTTTATATTTTGAACAAATATCAAAAGCACAAAATTATACTTGAAGTTAAGACTTAATTTATTTAATGTAAACATTTAAATGTGTACATGAAAACATATATAAGATTTTCTGCCCCCCCCCCCCTTCTGTTTTTTTTTTTTTTTTTTGGAATGGATATTTTTGCTTGCGTTATACTAAACTGAACTTCATCAACTTGATGGCACTTCCAAAATTGTTTTAAAAATTCCTTAGGTTATTGTACTTACAAATACAAGTAAATGACAAAAGTGATACTTCATAATCACACACTAAATCATTACTGATCCTTGGAAAATGTTGATAAGTTTTTCTAAATATTTGCAAGCTAGGATGTTTTTTTTTTTTTTCTTGAAAAAGTATACACACATATGAAGGGCTCGGGTGTAAAAAATGGTAACTAGCATTTCAAAAAATCAAAATTTTTTCTTTTAAATATGGATTTATTGCTTCGAGACATTACTGTACCAAGTTTTTTCTATTTAAAAAATGAAGTCAGTACATTGATTAAGTGCTGTGTGTCTTGGGTATATTTAATTACATTTTTACAAGTGATTTTTGTTTCTTTAATTTGAAACAATACGTCTTTTCGAGTTTGTCGGATACCACTATTTACGCCCGAGCCCTTCATATAATATATTGTTAGAAACAAAATACACAGTATTAAAAACAAAAATCAAAAATAGAAAAAAATTCTTGAGTAGTGAAAAACATTTTATCATCAGTTTATTATTCTTCAATCTAAGGTTAAAAAAATTATTTGAACATCACTGAAAACATTATTGTAAAGAAACCACAAAAGACTTCAGTTTTACACATTTTGAGTTAAATGGAGCTGAAATTATCTGCTTCAAGAGTTTTTTTGACAGTACTACCAATTCCTATTTTATGAAATTTTTATGCAGTGGAGTTATGAGTAAATTGTTCATTTTTTTAACGTATATTAAAATTACTAATATAATTAAATATTGTCAAATTTTAATTAATTACAACTAATTAACACTAAGAAACTAAGATGTATGCATTATCAATATTACAGCTAATAGAAATTAGTCAGCTTAAAACCCTTTTGCCATGCTTTAGATGGTTTAAGACACTTTTGGACAGTTTAAGATACTTTTGGACAGTTTTAGACAGTTTTGGACAGTAAAACCCACCTGTCCTGTCCAAAACCAGTTTTGGACGTCCAAAACCCCAACCCTGACCCAAACATAGCAATTCGTTTCACAAAGCAGACCCGCCATTTTGAAACCCTTTTTATTGATCCTAGATGCTTAGGATTTGGATATTGGACGCTGAAAATTTGTATCTGTTAGTTTCAAAGATATGTTTTCACCTCCATAAAATTTCATCCAAATCGGAGGTGGTCGGAGTCGACATGTTTTTCAGCGACTCAGACTCCGACGGTCCAAAATCAGTCCCACTCCGACTCCGCAGCCCTGCTAGTAAGTCACGTACCACCAATGGTACACATACCACGGTTTAGGAAACCTTGGCTTAGAGCGTTGTATCCTTTTGAAAGTTTGGGCCAAAGTAACCTGCGTTTATAGTAAATATTTTTGAACAATGTATTCATGTTTTAAAGTAAAGAACAAAATGTAAAGGTAACTGTATCATAAATGTCACAATACAAATTACAGTACAGGTGGAGACATGGAGGTAGGTTACAGACCCCCTTCTCCCTAAGTGACTTACTATTACATACAGCTGCATTTGTGTACCTTATATTTCAAGAAGTATCAGTAGTGCAGTTTGGCAGCACCACAGCCTTACTACCACGTGGTGGCGGATGTAATTCTCACCCTTGCCCTGGTTGTAATTTCGCTCTTTGTACTATAAATTCTGTTCTATATTTAATGTATCTGTATTGTACTATTTCATACTGGTCATGAGTTCACTAATGGGTCCTGTGTGATCATGTGCACAAACTCGCAATGTATGTTGTCAGTAAATGCGTGTGTGGGGGGGAGAGATATTTTGAACACATTTATCCCGAAACCCACTTTTTGAACCTAAAAATGTTACTCAGATCCCCTTATAGCAACGCAACAAAAAGAAGCATTACATTTAGTAGTTCATGAGCATCACGACCGGGGGAAGAGGGAGTCCTCCCTCGATAATTGTGAAGATGAAATTTATTATTTTTGGTGGAAATGATTTTCTTGAAACACAAAAAAAATTTCTCTGATTGTTGCATAACCTAAATATCAAATCTGTGGTTCTTCAAGGGAAGTGGCTGATTTACAACAATTGGGTTTTTTCCCAGCACTGAAGTAAAATCAGTGAGGTAACTTTTATTCAGGAAGTTGCAGCACAAAGCCCAATGAGCAATATTGCCAAAATATAACCACCGGCTTGTTCGAGTGAAAGTTTCAACCCCGTCCTCTAAAGAAAAAAGACTTATGGTACAACATGTGTACCGCCCAGTTCCTAAAGGTTCCCAATTTATAACATTGAAACAGGTGTACATATGATTGATAAGAAAAAGACATATATTGGTTGTATAATAGTACTCGACTCGTTTTCAACTATACCCCTTGCTGTTATCTGCAATGTAAGCCTTAAGAGGAGTACAGTTTTTTTTTTAATTCTTTTTCCAGAAAATTTAAGAGATTATATTGAGTTTGCAAGTAGTTTCAAATTTTATCAAGAATACACAGTTAATATTAATTAAAAACTTTTATTCAAACAAAACAAATTTAGTTTAGTTCCTATGTTGTATAATATTAAAATATGAATAAATTCTGTCACACATTATACTGATCATGTTTGTTGCAGAAAAATGGAGGAATAGCCAGAAATTTGAATTTACAGTACAAGTTCCACCAATATAAAATTGAAAACGACTTGATTGCTTCGTTCTAAGATTCATAAGTTTCCCCATTTGTTTGTGCAACCCTGAGCACCAACTCACTTGCGGAATTCAGTGACAATCACTGAGCTTTCTTTTAATCCTGGCGTTTTAACTTTTGTGAAGTAAACGTTTTGTTGCCAAATAAACAGACCCATTATGTCCAAAAAATAATTTCGATATATGGAAATCTTTTTTATATATAGAAACTGCTTTTCGATGTAATAAATATAGAGATTTGATTTCTGTTCGTTATATAGAAAATTTCAATATGTAGAAGTTTGATATAATATGGAGGTTCGACTGTACATTCTTTACATATTGTTCCTTCGATAAAGTGACAAGTTCTGTAGCATCACTTTTTGCTGTATCTGAACAAATGATGCGATGGCGTAGCTAGGAAGGGAGGGGGGGTCATAACCCTGCCAATGAAGCAAGAAAATTATATGTATGAAAACACATTTGAGGGCCTAAAATTGTACTTTCGACCTTTTATTTCGAAAATTTTCCAATGTGTGTGACCCGCCCCCCATAGAAAAATGTCTTGCTATGCCACTAAAATGATACGGTCAATCATGTATTTTCCTGCTTTATAGTTTTCTTCCTAATAATACTGCAAACTTTTGAATGATCGTAGCTAAGGCAAGTAAAAAGCGTTTTCTTTGAGAATTAAGTAAACGTATTTGAAAATTAGAATGCTGTGAAAGCCAATGCACAAAATTGTAAGAGAATTTTCTTTTATAAATTCACTGTAGTCATTGTTTGTGAATATGTACAAGGAATAGAATTCGAGAAAGAAAAAAAACTGACGAAATTTCATTTAGCTTGAAGTAAATAAAAATGAATCATGTTCAATCAAAACAAGTACACTGAAATTATTATTTGAATAGAATGTTAAATGCAGATCTCATGTTACACAATTTCCCAGTAGCAGAAATTGCGAGACGCGAGACGTACGTCGCAGATTTTTCAGCGATCTGCAGATAATTTTCAAAAGAAGGGGAAGGAAAAACAAATACAGCTCAACGAAAATTGAGAGAAAATAAATATCTTTGGTCAGCCAAATGGTGATGCTGTTCATCGTCAAAACAAACGAAATTATCCCATGTTTTGTACTTTCATTACACATTTTACATTACCATCTTATTATAGGCAGGAGTGGGAAAGGTCCCAGCTTTATTCTTATACAGTATTAATCTAGTTTAGCGACTACATCTCATTATAAAGACCTTTTTCTATGGGAGGGAGACAGTAGTGGTCGTTATATCAAACGTGGACTGTATTTGCAATTCAGTGAAGACAATTTGGTGTGGAATGTAAGTAATCAATAGAATTTTCTAAATCGATTATTTAAATATTTATGGTTGGTTAAAAAGATTTCCAACTCCTTAAAAGCACATGAAGTTAAGAACGTTATGTTTCTTCCCTTAAACCAGTATAGTTTAACTGGTGTTTTCTGAGATATTTTGCAAAGGGACAACTTATCGGTAGCGAATGTGTTAAAAAGTCCTCAAATACTCCTCAATTTGAATTAAAAAAAAAAGAGTAAACTAATAAAAATG
Source organism: Uloborus plumipes (assembly GCA_038373865.1). Classification (NCBI taxonomy): domain Eukaryota; kingdom Metazoa; phylum Arthropoda; class Arachnida; order Araneae; family Uloboridae; genus Uloborus; species Uloborus plumipes. The sequence goes on along the minus strand of JAXGGA010002454.1, from coordinate 14,571 downwards.
CTGCAGATTATTTCCAACTGTCCGAATCGGTGTCGCAGACTGGCTAGAAAATTTCTGCGTCTGGGCACAATTTCAAATTTTTGATTAAGAGAAATATCAAGTATTGGATTTAAATACACAGTGAAGCTCCTTTTGTATGTTTTCAATCAGTTCGCTAAATCGGTCTCAACAGAGTCCAGTGCATATTAACGTGCACTGCAACACGTTTTTTTTTTTTCAATTCTACCATAAAAAACGTATAAACATTCAACATTGTATTAGGGTAAACAATCATACATAATATATGATGATAACGATGATTTCAGACATTGTTTCAATCATTGTTTATATCATTAGCTTTTAAATAAATTATGAGCACCGCTAAAAAAGTAGACAAAGAAAGAGAAAATATAATCTAACATTCTGTGGATTATGCTTTCGTTAGTTGAAAAAATGATGGGAATGATTGGAAATTTTAGGCTGAAAGTGCACGTTTTCCGTATTTCTCTCGTAGTGACATCGCGCGCGGCAGCCATTCAGTATGTAAACAGCACAGACCTCTAACTTAACTGGACCTATCATCGTCCGCAGCGAGGTTACACTAATTGAACGGAATCGCATCACCCCCAGAGCAGCCATCTTGGCCGTGCTTTGCGTATTGTGTTGGCTCTATTCAGCGTTAAAAAAATTCTGTAATTGTTAATTACCATCAACTATGCCAACGTGCTGTGCGATAAATTGTTCTTACAAACATTGCAGACAGAAAACTCCTGGATTTAATAATTCTGCCTTTTTTTTTATCATTAATATGTTTTTAAACTTGTCTGTTCAAATATTTTTCAAGCTGATATTTGTTAGGACATGCTTATTTTATCAGTTTTAGTTTCTTAATTTCGAATCATAATTATGTAAATGGTGAATGAAATGTTTTACTCAGTAACGGGAAAAACAATTGTTTAATTTTGAACTACATCAACTGAGAATCCTTTTTTACACTGTAAAAGACTACAACTCCGATATTTTCTATCTTGTAATTCATCATGTGTGAGATTTAATAATTCTGCTTTTTCATCATTAATATGTTTTTAAACTTGTCTGTTTAAATGTTTTTCAAACAATATTTGTGTCTGGAAATACTTAATCAATCAAAACTTTCAATATATGATACAAAATGTGTACTCTTAAACCAGTTGAGATTGATTGAGGGGTGTGCCCTTATCAAAAGCAGAAGTGGAATTCATTAAATACATCTAAAAGCTGGTTTTCAAAATGATTGATATTAACTGAATATTTGAATGTGCTTATAAGGAAATTTACAATTTCAAAACTGTCTGGAAACCAAATTACACTTTGAAGTTTCTTAATACTTTGTTTATATTATTGTTGATTTTTCCTGATGTTGAATAAATATTTTTTACCAGAATATGTTTGGAAATAATTTTTTTTTTTTTTTGGTGTTTAAAACTTACTGAAAATATCAACAACATTGATCATTTTTTATACAAGGAAAAAATATACATACATAATATAGATACAGTGAAGCACAAATATAAGTTTCTCTTTTATACGTTTTTCAAATTGTTCCCTGCGGAGTCCAATACGTATTAGCATATACCGGTTATACTTTTTTTTTTCCAACGTCCCGTCCTAAATGTATAAACGGTGCTCCAGCTCTACTGTATATATATGAATATAAATTACATAATAAAATAATTTTGCTTAACAACTTTTTTTCTTGATTGTGTACAATAGTTTAGAACAACATAATAAATTAGCTGTTTCTTAATTTTAATACGCCTTTTAAAATTTACCTACAGGCTGGATAAAGATGTAGCATCCTCGTATTGGCAATTACATGCAATGAAAATAAAACACTTCTCCATACCCTAATCGGATTCAAATCTTAACTCAGATGGAAAATAATATCAAATCTTAACTCGAGTAAGTTTCTGTGCAACATTTTCCTAAAGTTGAAAGCACTCACGGTTTGACTAGTTCAGATGATATATCTACAACTTGGTTAACGTATGCAGAGACTGCAGTTTTTGCCTCATTATGCCCTCTTTAGTCTGAAATAACGGACTTCCACTTTCGCACGGAATGGCGTGGCTACAGTCAGGTGGGCGGGGCATCTCGGTTTCTCTTTCTAGTGCGCATCTCTAGTGCGCACGAACGAATGTTCACGATTAGAGTCGATTAGAGTAAGAAACTATTACAGTATGCCAAACTGGCGATAAAGTTCATTTTCTGCAAAAGATAAGAGCCTTGAAAAGAACCAATCAGGAGGTTTGGCGGAAAATAATGTTTTCAAGTCAGGTAAAGTTATGACTGCTTTTCCTGACATTGATGTTAAAATGTTTTGAGTTCATTGCGCTGGTCTGAACTCGCATAACCGTAACTTTTGTAAATTTTTGTTTACATCTTGTCTTTCTGAAATAGTGTGAATGGTTAGGGTCAGGTGGGGGAAAGTGGGGCTGAAATCAATCTCTTTTTCGATTAGGCCCTAAAATCTGACTATTAACTTTATTTTAATGAAAATTTTGATGCATTTTATATACATTGGACTCAAAAAGATTAAGTATGAAGCAGATTTATTCAATTTTGAAGGTTTGTTTTCTCTCAGTGATACATTTTAAAGATCGTGTTTTGATAGACTCACTTTCCCCCATGGTGGGGGAAAGTGGGGCAAAATTTGGAAATACGTGTATATTAGCACAAAACTAAATATTGTTTTTTAAGAAGAACACAGTGGAATAAATGTACCTTAACTACATTTAAATGCAGAAACGTAAATATTTACATTTTTAATACTGGTATTTAATTAAAGAAATAATGTCAACAGAAATCAAGCATTGATTATCGATCAGATAGAAAAACATTGGTTTTAAAAACATTGTTATAAAAAATGAGAAAACTTTTGTTTAGTCATTCAATGAAATTACAAAAATATAAAGAATAGGGTTAAAAAATAAAAAGCTTTAAACCTTTACAGACGTTGGCTTTAGAGACCAAACGAATCAGCTTCATATAGCACTCAGCTAAGCCTAATCATAGACCCACTTTACCCCACCTCAGAAAAAAACCTTATAAAAAACGAATTTTCAATTTTTTCCTTACTTTTATATGAGGATAAGTTCTATAAGCTTCTTAATAATACTTCTTAAGCTTCTTAATAACGGTGTTTTAAAGAAGTTTATTAGCAGCTTAAAATTACATTTCGTATGGAACAAACATAAACTAATATTTTTTTCATTATTTAAATTGCTGCCAGATTTTAAATCTAAAACAAAATTATTTGCTGTAATCTCAATTCGAGTCTCAAAAAAGAATTAACCGATTACCATTATTAGAATCGAATAAATTGGTGTTTTTCGAAATAGCCCCACTTTACCCCATGGACCCACTTTCCCCGACCTGACCCCTAAGCAGGGGTTAAGGCAGGAAGCAATACAACGCCAACTCGGTTATTTCAATCCGTGGACTGCAGTTTCGTTCTTATTATGCACTCATCAATAAGCATTGCTCATTTAATGAGCAATGCTTATTTGAGTTTTTGCATGAAAACAACTGCAAAATCGAAGCTTTGCTACATGTGAAATCAATTTAATAGATGATTTTGAAACTCAATCATCGAAAGAAATTACTTTTTTTTACATTTATCTTGGAAATTAATTAAAATGTTTACGCATCAAAGATGAAGAGGGGGGTTAAACCCCTCCCATTGGAAAAATAATCATGAGTCAAATGAAGAAAATGCACGGTTGATGTAAATTAGCTTGAAAGTTAAATTTTGTGTGAAACGCTTTATTTCTTTAAGACATTTTCAAAGGTAATGTTGAAAAAAAGAAGAGGTGCTGAGAAATAGACTAAATGAATATTTATAAAATTAAAAAGACTTTAAATTAATTTTACATTCTAAATTTTAAAACATATTACAAATTTATCAGTGCTACTAAAATTTTTGGAAATTATTTCTCAGTCTCATTTAAATATAGTTCTCATTACATACATTTTAATATTCAGTATTTTTGCGATCTATAGTTGGGTAAAATAAAGTGAAAAAACTGCTATTATGTTTTCTATTAATTTGTTTGCATCACTGTTTTGTTTTCATAATTCAAAACTATAATCGTTATTTTATGGTCTTAAAATCTACCAAACTCACAACCTCTGACGTTAACGTCAAGTTGTGTGAATTTTCGACTTCATCCTATTGCAGTTTTTAACATTTATTAGGTTTAAGTGGAAAACTAAAATACATAAAAGAACAGAATTTGATTTTGGCGAGCGAGCTGAACGAGACAATGATAGCGCTGCCAAAATACTTCTATACTACATTCAGCGGCGTAGCGTAAGATTTTGCCGCCCGGGGCATGCACCATATTTGCCGCCCCTTCTCTTTTCTCCTGCCCCCCCCCCCCCGCCCCCCCGAGAAAGTATGACATTTTTAATTTTTTACTAAATAAAAACAGGATTTTTTTTTTTTTTTTTAAGCCACACCATGTTTTACATCTTTGCTTCCATCCCCAAACATATGTTTCTTTGTTATTTTTCTGGGACGATTCATTGAAATCACGAGATCTTCGCACAAAGTTTTCGCATAACTTATAGCACCTTCTATAAGTTCTTCTCCCTTCTCTGTAAGTAACATCTGCAATGCATTCATTTTATATGCACACTGATTCAAGCTGAGCCCCGCTGTTTGTAAATATATTTGCGCATCATTCATCATTGACTTCCTGCAGTACAGACTTCCATTGGCCTAAAAAACACAGAAAAGAAAATGATTGCATTGCAATCAGCAAAGCTCCTGCGTTTGTCCGAGTGTTCAAGCTTTCGCCGTTCTCTGTCAGTTTTTCTATCGCTTCCAAAATTTCCTGATATTTGTCCCACACCATGTCTACTGCTTCGTCCCTAGCACTCCACCGTGTATCCTGAGTTCTTTAAAAAAAACGCCGCCTCTTAAAAAAAAGGGGTCTTAAGTTATTGTTACAGAATTTGCCGCCCCTAGCAAAGTGCCGCCCGGGGCGAGTGCCCCCTTTGCCCCCCCCCTACGCTACGCCACTGACTACATTGTTGGCAAATAACACTAGTTACATAAAAACAATATATACATGGGAAATATAATCACAAGATAAAATAATTCTAACACCCCCCCCCCTTGATTAGATTTCCCTTAGTCCTACACCAAGTTTTTTGGTTCCCTAAGGACTTCTTCTGCATACCAGTTCAGTGTTCCTTACTTGAACAACTGTTGAACTGGCTCATGAATTTATTGATCTTGGCGCAGGATCTAGTTAGATCGCCAAAGGGACCTATATCGAAGTGCATCCCATGAATTTTGAAGCGAAAGCTAAATCATGTCTTGTTCCGCCTGCCAAGTATAAGAGCCCTCTGATAGCTTTTCTATACTTCAAAGCTTCTGCGGCATTCAACTTATTATCTTCTGTTGCATGCAAATATTTCATGCCTGGGTCTAACAGTGTCGAAGCTCTCTTGGCGTTCGACATACCAGTTGTTTCTAGTGGCTCTAAACTAGAAGTATTCTGGTCGAGAGTCTTAGAGCCACCATTTTTCCCAGTTGCGTTGTTTACCTTCTGGACAGTTTTCCTTAGACATCTTACCTTAGCCTTTCATAACATAATATTTGGTCCATTTAGGGGCTGTGATATTTCTTCTGGGTCTCATATCTACCTGCTATGACCCTTCTTTATCTTCTTGAGAAGTATCATCTTTAACATTCTCATTTTCATATCCAACTTTTGTGGGTTTCTTTCTTGCGCCAAATTTCAAATGGTGGGCTTGCATAACTCTTTATCAGCTTTGATCTTGACATTCAATTCTTCTGCTATGATGGATCTTATGTGATGCTTATCTTGATGGCCATACCTTTCATTATAAAGTTGGAGAATTTTGTTATCACTTACGGTCATGTTCACATCAACTTTAGATTCTGGTACCAAACTTCTAATAACCGCCTTGAATAGACCACCTCCAGGATTTCGTATGCCATGAAGAACTACTTTTCCATCTATCTTTAAGTAGCAATCTTTGAATGTTGACTCAAATATACTGTTCTGATTTCTGTCTTGTGCTGCGAGAACAAAGAACAAATTTTTACTAATTTCTGGAACGTACCAAACGTTTTCTAGAAACATGACTTGATCCTTTCCGTTTACAGTTGCAACAATTTTTATTTTGCCTTGTCCAATGGCTGCTAATGTTTTCCCATTGGCTACTGTAATGCTGTGAGGAACTTCAAACTTTTGAAAATCTACAAAGCAGTACTTGTTATTCGTGACATGCTTCGACACACCATTGTCAATGTACCAGTCTTCGGTGCTATTTTCTGCAGATAATACTTCCTCGTCTACAGCCAAGAGTGTCATGTCTACTGCAGAATTATTGCCTTTACTGTCACTTGGGTGGTTTGGTTTCGGAGGTCTTCCGTCCGAGATCCATTTCTTGCAGGTTTTTACCCAATGTCCCTTTTGATGGCAATAATTGCACTTGCTGTTCCTCTTCTTGCCGTTGAAGGACTTGTATTTTGATTCTGAGCAGGCTGCTAGGGTTTCTTGGTCTTTAGCTTCCGTCAGTCTGGAATCTTTCTTAAGCTCTGTCTCATGTGTACATAACTGTGTTGTTAGCTCATCTAGTGTTCTCTTTTCATCACTTAGAAGCAACCAACTTGACTTGAAGGAGCGATAACTGACAGGAAGGATATCCAAAATCTTGCATATTAAGAACATTTCTGGGAGTCTACTTTCCTTTTTGTTTTCAAGTCCACTATTGAGATCATTCCAAATTTTTCAGTTTCGATAGATGATCTGCCATATCACCCTCTGACCAGCTGAACTTGAAGAATTGTAAACAGATGTTATACAGTTGTTTGTCCGAGGAGTCTTCGAAAATCCTGTGCAACTCGAGCCAAACATCTCTTGCAGTGTTGAATCTCATCCCCTTTTGCAATGTATCTTCTGTCATTGAGTTAGTGAGGACCATCATGGCACTGTTATTTGCTTTGTGGAAAGCTTTCTCCTTCTTCAAACTCGCATCATCTGCTACTCCCAATGCTACTGGCGGCTGCAATCTTCCTTCGACGACATCTAAAGCATCGGTGTAATGATTCAATACAAACCCTATTCTGTACTTCCAGATGGGCCAGTCACTTTTGCCCACTAATGGCTTAACAGGGATTATACCCTGCTCCATTTTATGAAGTTATTACAATTCCGAGCGATCGACGAAATTATTACAGTTTCCGCTTATTTTCTAATTATGCTTTACTTAATCTTAGCGCATTTAGCGAGCTGGAGCCCCATAACCTGTTAACATTTATTAGGTTTAAGTGGAAAACTAAAATACATAAAACAGAATCTAATTTTGGCGAGCGAGCTGAACGAGACAATAATAGCGCTGCCAAAATACTTCTATACTTCGCAGCAACTTAACTTGTCAATGACGTCACTACGGGCGGAGCCAATAAGAGCTCACAAGCAGTCGGCGGTCTCCTCTAATTCGCCAAGTAGGCTGTGACGTTTTATCTAGCTCGTTTTTCATAGGCTAACGTCACGCTGTTGGCTCCGCCCGTAGTGACGTCACTGCCAAGTTAAACTGCTGCGAAGTATATACTACATTGTTGGCAAATAACACTAGTTACAGAAAAACAATATATACATGGGAAATATAATCCCAGGATAAAATAATTCTAACAGCAGTCACTAGCGCATGCCAAATTTCTCTTCTGAGGGAAGGGTATCACAAAAATCATTACATGTATATTTTACCAATCCCAGTATAATATTTTAAAAATCCTTTGTATATAAAATACCATACTGAATTGGTAACACTGTTTGAAAGTAAGGCTTCGGAGAAGGGGGGAATGTTGTGACCCCCACCCCCTGTGATGCCCCAAACTGAAACATTGGTATGACTTCCTAACAATTCAAACAAGGATGAAAAAGCATGAAAACCCCTCCCTTTACGAAATCCTGGGCACGGGCCTGGTACATTAAAACGTAAGTGAAACGCATTTTCTAGTTAGAGAGGTAAAATTTTTCAGTTGATGAATATTTGAAAATGTTTATGTTATAGTCAAGTTGTATTTAATCATTTGGGGAAAAAATAAAGACATTTCAGCGTCAAAAATTTCAAAGCTAAATTTTTAAACCAAGAATCTATATTGCTTAAATTTTTCCTTCAATCATGCAATGATGTGATAGTGCAGCGGTTCCCAAACTTTTCAGATGACTTTCAGCAACTTTTGCCAGACGATACGATAAATCTGTAGAAAGCATTGCATAATTGAATTTTTTTTTATATTATTTTATTTATTTATGTTTTGTTTGTTTAAGTATAAAGAGGCTATTATCACATATTGTCTTTACTTAAACTAGGAATTCAAGTCTGATTAAAAATTTCTTTCCTCCCAAAACTTTCAAGTTCTGGATACGCTGGAGTGAAATGATACACATGAGAAATAAACATCATTCAACTACTTTCTTCTAAAGAGAAGAAATTGTAAATTGTGCGAAGATTTTCGTGTTTTGACAGATAAACACGTTCTAAGGTGTGCTGATCCCTTTCATTCTAATTTCCTTTTTGGTTTTGGATTACCCAGTGTGTCTATTATTAAAAAGTAGTGAATTCTGATTTGTACGGACTATCCAGGTCTTCATGAAGCTTGCTGAATAGTCTTGATGGAAGGACACAAGACTAGAAAAAATTTACTGTTATGCAAGCAAATGATGCTGCAGTTGGCAAAAAAAGTATTAGAACAATGTGAAATTTGTATTTTTCAAGTTAATAGAATTAAATAAATCTCGAAATTAATTTATAGGAGATAGTATTAAAAAACATTTCAATACGTAACCATAAAAAGAGCTTAAAATAAATACAGTATTTTTTAAATCAAAACAACGTAATTCGAACTGCAAAAAAAGTATTAGAACAAAAGCGAAACATGCAAATTACGACGTGATGTCCCTAGACTTTCAATTTTTCTTGTTTTCATTGCTGACATTTTGTTCAAAATCATTTATATGAAATTTTCTTGTCTTGTCTTTGAAAACAAAAGAGATTCGAAAAGGGAAAAGAGAACAAACAGTTTATCTGTATCACAGTGGAAAAACATTCCGTAAAATTACAAGTATGTTGAATTTGTCGTTGGGTGCAGTTCATCTCTTTCTTAAAAAGAAAAAAAAGAGACTGGTGTTGTTAATAACAAAGAAAGGCCAGGGAGACTAAACAAGCTGAGTGTCGGAGAAATTCTCCAAGTGGTCAAAAAGGCTCTAAAAAAATCCAACAGGAAGTGCAAAGATGTTAGCCGCTAATATTGAATCAATATCAGGAAAGGTTGTAATACCTCAGGGTGTAAGAAATGTTTTGCATAGGGCTGGTATAAAAGGATGATGGCCAAGGAAGAAACTAATTATTTCAGAAATCAACAGAAGAAAATGACTTGAGTTGGCTAAAAAATATAAAAGTAAAACAATGAATTTCTGAGAAAATGTTATTTTTTCCGACAAAAGTAAGTTCAAAATTTTCAAACCAAAGCACATAATCACTGTTTGGAAAAAAGGGGTGCTGATGTAGGACCCCAAAAGTTACTAAAAACAGTTAAGCATGGAAGTGGTTATACCTTGGTTTGGGGATGAATGGCATACAATAGGGTTGGAAATATCCGTTTCATTGGTGTGAAATGCACAGCTCTATCATACATCAATGTGTTGCGGCATAATTTGAAAATAGTGTCAGAAAATTAGGACTGGAGACTACATTTGTCTTTCAACAGGATCAATATCCAAAACACACTGCCAAAAAAACCAAAGAGTGGTTACTGTATAATGCCCCCCGAAGACAAATAACTCCACCAAAATCACCAGACCTGAACTCTATAAAGCATCTATATGGCATTTATTTGTGAATAAAATTATAAAAAATTTCATACAACTTTCCAAGTCTTACTTTTATTTGAGCAAGCTTTATTGTAACTTTGCAATCTATAAACGCATATAAAAGAAAGTTGATCGAATAAAAATGGCAATGAAAAAAAAAACATCAAACCTGAAAATTGGCAAATTGTAATCCACTAAGAAGGTGTGAACCGAAAAGCTATAACAGGGGAATTGATTGAATGGTTACACCAAATCTCCCTGTCATAGCCATTCAGCGTGAACTCAATTCAAAAGAAACAGCAATAAATCTTTTATACTTCTTTCCTGAAATTGCTGTTATCCAAGATAGCAAACCTAAGCTGGTAGTGTCACGCATAATGCTGTGATTCTGATCAGCATTGTGATTGACGAGTCATTTCATACTTTTTTCTACATGCTATATGGTACCTTTTCGATACAAAACACAGAAAAATTGGAAATAAGCAATTCACATTCACAACGTGGTCGCCTCACGAGATCAGTGGGGTCGCCTACGAGTGCGATGCGAATCAGATTTAAATAAACCCGTAAGTGTTGCCGTTCAAAAGAATTTTGGAAAATAAAATGATGAATTAATAAATAAAATTTAAGTCTCTCCTTTTCTTTCGAGGATACTTTGATACAAAAAAAAACACTTCATCATTTAGAAATCAGCAAAGTAATTAAAGTTTTAGCAATAATTAGGAATGAAGATTTTGAACCTTCAGAAACTCAAAAGTAACGTTATAAAAGCAAAATTAGAAAAACGAATTAAAGACACGTGGTTTGGTAGTTATTACAAGACCGATTTTTAAATGTTAAAAGCTCATGGAGTCAAAAATACATAACTTAGGCAGGAATTCAAGTGAAACACGGACGATCGCAACTCACCAATGCAATCGCAAATTCCCAAATTTGGATTCAAGTGAAACGTTACAATCGCTACGAGATGCGATTCTAATGTAATTCGACTTCCAGTAGCGATTGCAATTTGTTCTATTGCGATCGTCTCGAAGCGATTGCAATGGTGTTTCACTTGAATTCCTGCCTAAATTCAAAATTAAGTCCTACTTGTTGCATAAGCATTAATCTTGATAAGTGTCTACTAATCATTAAACTTTCAATTCCTTGTCTATATGTTTAAATAAGAAAAATAAGTAATAGGGAAATACTCTTAAGGCGACTAAACGTCCCCATGTAGTGGGGACGTCCTTATTTTAATAGCTCGAACAGGAGCGCCCCTATGGGAGGTCACTGTGACCTCCCAATAATTTCCGTATTCGGCATGTTTTGCTGACGATTCGGCAATTCGAAGGCAACGTTGCAACATTGAGATTTTTTGTTCATTTTAGTTTTTTGAATGTTTTTTTTTTTTTTTTCACATTTTTTCGCTCTGAATGTTATGCATGTACGACATGTGTCTCTGCTTGTGTTTTATCATTCGGAAAAAAGGAATTTCATTCGGCAAATTGATAATTTTACCCCTCTAAAAATTTTAGGTCAGGGCGCCTCTGAGCTCGAACATACGTTCCATAATTACAGCTTTGGGATATTTACCATTTTGAAAAAAAAAAAACGATTTTCCTGTTTGTTCCCGCTTTTCAGAAACTTTCGAAACATTGCATTTTCACAACTTACAATAGTTAGATAATGACGTTTTCAATTATTTTGGCTGCATTCTGACGACAGAAAATTACTGACCTAAAGTATCCCATAAATTCTCTGTTGAAACAACTTTCGTGCCCTCGAAAAATCGCTACGGAAGGACGTTTTATTATTCTTGAGCCAACATTATGGGTTTGGAAAAGCGTCTTGATCTGCTTGATATGAGGTGGCGTTGCTTAAAGTCACCGTGTTAATTGCATTTGATATCATGTATTCGTGTATTATTATAACGATTTCAGTCATGATTTTCCAAAAAGAGGATTTTTTCAATCCATTACTCCTAGTGTAAGTAGGGAGTCTGACCCCCCCCCCCTATCACTTAATATAAAATTTCCTTAGTTATTCTAGAAAAACTTAGAAACACTCTAACACCCAAAAACTTTTGCACGTTATTACTATCTTCCATCGCAGTTATTTTCTTAACTAGCCTTCAGCGACATAATGCTAATACACATAAGGCCAGCCTCCAAACTGTTAAGCCCCATCTGAGGAGGGCAAGGTTCATTTTCTGTGCCATTGAACATTTTATGTTGTTTTTAGTAAAAAAAGTATTTTTTCCATGGGGAAGGAGGGGTACCTCTGTTTCGAGGGCCTGATTTGCAAGTCTCCATGCCCAGGGCACTTTCAAATTTTCCTGCCCCCTTTGAATGATTTTTACTCTATAGAGCAGTGGTGATTCAAGCACGGTGTTCATCCCCCCCCCTAAACTTCATAAATGCATATTTAACTTCTATTAAGAAAATAAATATATAAAGGCATAAATGAAATACAAAAACAGTGGGACAATTTTCAAAAATAGAATTTTTCCTGCCCCTTAGAAATTTCCTGCTCAGGGCACGAGCCCTGGGTGCCCGTGCAATAAATAGGCCCTGTCTGTTTCGCAAGAACATTAAGGTATTCAGCCTTTCTTATTTTTCATGCATGTCTGGGACATCATAAGTTGCTATTCAGATACGAAAGAACTTGAGCAATAATTAACTTAAGGCTGAAGGGCGTTACTAATGAGGGATGGCGAATAATGACCTCACTCAGGGCACACAAGCACTGTTCCACGTCAATGTAACTTGTGAAAGAAGATAATTTCAGTGCATACGGGCCTTTGCATATGCCTTAATCTGGCCCATGACTTTGGAAAATCAATGTACTTGCATACAAGTGGGTGTGATTTTTGGTATATTTTACAGAGCTCTTCCGAAACATTGAAGGCTTCAATGTTTTCTTTCTTGAAGCTGAGGGTTATAGAAAAGTTGCTAAGATTTTTCATCACTTTCGTAGGGACTAACATTTTTAGCGTCTTCTTGCTAACAAATCAAGCCATGCTCTAATTGTTTCCTCAGTTTTTCCAGCATGTTGAGATACATATAAAAATAATAAAAAAATCGATGACCAGAGAGGAATCCAGTTGTACCTTCTAATTCCACCCTAAAGGACAGATTTCTTTCTAGTTTGGTTTGTGTAAAGTTCGAATTGCAGTCCTAGGAATATTGAAGCATTTGCTCGTCTTATATAATATATAAGATAAGCAAATATTCACTGAAATATTTGTTTGTTTATAATAAATGCCCTGTATTGCATCAGCAAACCACCTTAGTGGCTTCTTGCAATGTTGTTTAGGTTAAATTTCAACCCTGTGTTTTTTATTTTATTTATCTTTGATATTGGACATCTGGAAAACATTCAAAGGAAAACAAAGTTTCCCTCCCTTTTTTTCTGTGCCTTATAAAAACGTATTAATGAATTAAGTTAATTAATAATTATCAAGAAAAAAAAATGGCCTGATAACAAGTCACTGTTGATCAAAAACAGGCTAGCCCGGTTTTAAACTACCTAGAACTTTCAGAAGATGGGGTCTGTACCCATTACTAAATAAAAAATAGTTCAGAATAAATGCCCTACAAGAAGTTCAACCATTTGCAAAATATTATAATTTAATGTCACAAAAATTAAATATAACCGAGTTCATATTGATGTTGGTTTTTTTATTGGATGTTGACTATTATAATCATATGCTCTGTAAATCTGATCACATAATACACGTACCATGTAAAAATCATAGAAACATCACAGCAACAATATCATATACATTATCGATATAAAAATGTACAATCACAAGATGAAGAAGTAACTAAACACCTATTTGTGTTACATCAGTATAATTTCTTGATCATTGTAATGTGCAATGTTTACATATATTAAAGAAGTAGTATTGTATGTTATTGCATTAAATTAATGATCTATTAAGAGATCACACATAAGTAAAGTACATTACTTTGTTTATTTTTAATAATAAGTGGGCAACAAAAAAGCAGAATTTCTTCATATGTCTTCCCATCTTCTGGAAAAAGAACCAGTAAAATTTAAACCCTGATGCAGTTTCAAAAACATCTGCACCAAGGCTAAAATTCAACTAGTAAGAGATTTAACTCCGTGTGGTCCAGTAGCAATGTTCTACGGCTCGCCTTCACTTTGAAGTCCACGGCTCCATTCTTGGTATGGCTCGCTGGGAGAACTCGCCCCTTGCCCTATGCTATATGAAGTCTCACACTAAAGGTAGGGGGCTGCAGCAAGTTAGAATTTCTCACTTCATACTCTCTGAAAGTAAAAAGATAAAAAAACAATTAAAATGCAAATAAAAATTTTAATCACTAGTAAAATATTTGTGCTTTGCACTAGAACTCAACTACCTGCAAGAATTAACTATAAATTTGATAAGCACAATAATGATAACAGAAACTGTAAAACAAAACGCTTATGAATAAAAAATGCTTACCATTATCCTATGATTGGAGTGAGAGCTCTTTAAAACACCAACATAAGTAATTAGCTTTTTCGGCCTTGAAGGAAATCAATTTGAATGTTTTAAACCCCCATATGAATAGATAAATTTATATGCTCAAATGAAGTAGTGAAAAAAGTTCAAACAAGTGCTTGAATTTTTTTAAATACATTCAAATTAATTCTTGACGCATTTACAAATTGCTGTAGGGCGAAAAATTAACTAACAGTCGCAGCT